>CAMRHE010002071.1:0-13460 GCA_947044405.1 Leptodactylus fallax | reverse complement strand
TTGTTCCCCCGGGCGCTTCCCCTATACTGTGCCGACTGGTGGTGTTTGGGGCGCCTGATGTTGTCGGTGCAGAGTCAGACACAGAAACGGTTGTAAAGTTGAACTTTTACTTCCATGGGTGTGGAGGCACAAATGCTTAAACAGTTTCTTCAATACAAAACAACGGGGTACGCCTGGTGACACAGCAAAGTCCTGGGGTGCAGGGTAGACTTGATGAAAGGTGTTCCTAGCCCCTTATACTTCAGTGTTACAGCCCTAAGGTGCGTCTGGGCTCCTATTTGGCTCATAGGAGGATGCCCACCATGATACTAGTACATAATATTCCCCACTCACGTTATGTGGTCCTGATAGCTCAGAGTTTCGGGGTGCAATAGTCAGGGTGGCAGGATATTCCACAGGTCTGGCCTTGGCCCCTGGATCCTGTGATACTTGCTATGGAGCACGTGTTCCAGAATGTTCTCTCCACAGTCTCATGCTGACAAGATAATGATGCTTGACTTCCTTCAGAGCGATGGCTAGGCAGACAGGGGACAGGATCTTCTGAATAGCTGGAGTATGTCAGCTCTCCAACCTTCCTGGGCCTGTCTAGGACTTGAGATTCCTGCACTAAACTCACTGCTTTCTTCACAGGACATCACACTTATCTCTCACTGAGCCGACCTCGGCGACGGGCTGGGGTGAAGGTGAGAAATGTAACATAACGTTAATAAATACGAATAAAGTGCAAATGTCACTAACAGTTTAGAAAATATAATACTTAGAAACTTGAGGTAAGACCTCCCGGCATAGTCCTGGAATGTCCATGAGAAGTCTGAAGGGTAACTGAGAGATAATTAAACTCAGACTTATGGAACCTTTTGGCGGTACCATCAGACAGTCCATATAGAAACAACAGTAGTGCAAATGGGTCCAGAGGCTCTCTGGCACAAATTTCGTGAGTGTCCATTATCATGAGAGTCTCTCTGAGAAACAATAAACAGTCCTTTCTGTAAGGAAGAGTAGGCACTCTAGCACCAATGTCCATACCGCAATGGGGTAACAGAACTTCCTTGGCTCGGTGAGCCAGGCACTATGGCTTGGATTGTTGCATATAAATGTAAATACTATATTACATGGCAAGATATTATATATATACTGTATATACACACAGGAAAAACATTAATGTAATCAGAGCAGGAATAACATATATACAGAAGCAGAGACAGTTAACCTCTTTTACCCAAGGACAGCCATGGCATCACTATAGCGTGTTGGAGGTATGCCTTTTGTGGTACGCTCAGAACGCCTAAGTGGAACGAGATTTGAATCAGGAACAGAGTCACTGAAATCAATTAAATCATCTGTCGAAGGGTTCTCTTGCACTAGAGCAATTGGTGGATAACAGCTAAATGGTAGTAGTTTAGGCGCCCACATAAGCTCAGTTAACGTTGGGGGTCTCTCTTTCGCTTCAGAAGGTGACAAGATCTCTGTACTCGTTGTCTCAGCTGGGGGCACCTCTGTGGGTAGTCCTTCTTTAAGGCACAGCTTCAGACGGTTTCGGTGTACTACTTGGGGCTGTCTCCCAGGTTTAGAGATCTCATACACGTCGGATTCAGGATATGGTATGGAGATGACACTGTATGGTTCTTTCTCCCAGAATGGATCCAATTTCCCATTCCGATGGTTATTCCTTAACCATACACGGTCGCCAACTTTCAGGGGCGCTGCATGGGCGCGATGGTTGTAATCCTCCTGTTGTCTCCTACGAACCTCATCCATGCGCGTTTCAACTATCTCTTTAGCTTCCTCCATACGTCGGCGGTGTTCAACAACCCAGTCTGTTATGGGTAGTGGATTGATGGTGTCAGGGACCTTCACACCAAGGGTTAAGTCTGAAGGAAGTTGACCTTGTCTTCCAAACATTAGATAAAATGGTGCGTATCCCGTAGATGTTTGGGGTGTGTTGTTGTAAATATAGGCCAAGTCCTTGATACGCTCAGGCCTCTCAACACCAGGTGTAACTGCGGCTTTTCTTAGCATGCAGGTAGTCTTTAAACTTCTGTCACGGCCCAGACAAGCGCCAGAAGTTCGAGTTTGAAAGAACTATAGTTCTGGTCGTTCTTCTCCGCGCCTCTCAGACTCCTGCTGGCGTAGGCGATGACTCGCTCTTTGTTGTCCTGAACCTGGGACAACACTGCACCCAAACCTTGGTGACTTGCATCTGTGTACAAGCGGAATGGCTGACTGTAGTCGGGATAGGCTAGAATTGGTGGTTGCGTCAGAAGTGCTTTAAGCGCTTGAAAGGCTTCCTCTGACGCGCTGTCCAGTCTACCGGAAGCTTTCGGTTGTAGTTTTCTGGGACAACCGCGCAACAACTCGTTCAGAGGCTCGGCTACTTGGGCGAAGTGTGGTATGAAACGCCGGTAGTAACCTGCGAATCCAAGGAAGCTTCGGACTTCTTTGACGGTAGTTGGTCTTCGCCAGTTCTGGACTGCAGTGATCTTTTCAGGATCAGGTTGGACGCCTTGTGCGCTCACGACATGCCCAAGGTAGTGAACTTGGGGTTTCAACAGGTAGCACTTGGAGGGCTTCACCTTTAGGCCGTGCTGTATAAGTACCTTGAATACCTCGGACAGGTGACGAAGGTGTTCTTGGTATGTCCGGGAGAATACAATAACATCGTCCAGGTACAGTAGCACACTCTGGAAATTCTCATGGCCGAGGCACCTCTCCATAAGCCGTTGGAATGTGGCTGGGGCATTACATAGCCCAAATGGCATACTATTGAATTCAAAGAGTCCCATCGGGGTCGTAAACGCAGTCTTTTCACGATCTTCAGGCGCCATAGGGACTTGCCAGTATCCACTGGTTAAGTCCAGGGTCGAGAAACAGGTAGCTGATCCCAAAGCCGTTAGAGATTCCTCAATCCGCGGCAATGGGTATGCGTCTTTGTGCGTGACGTTGTTGAGTTTACGATAGTCCACACAAAATCGTAGGGTTCCGTCTTTCTTCTTGACAAGGACTAGCGGGGCTGCCCAGGGGCTGTTACTCTCCCGGATGACATCAGCATCTCGCATCTCTTGGATCAACTTTTTCACCGGTTGGTACATCGCTGGTGGTATTGGACGGTGACGCTCCTTGATTGGATGGTGGTCGCCAGTCAGAATGCGATGTTGTATGGTCGTGGTCTTACCAAAGTCCAATGGGTGTTTGCTGAATGCCTGTTGGTAACGCTTGGCCACATTGCGAACCCCATTGATGTGCTCTATAGGGGTATTGGCGTCTCCACGTTCAATTCATCCCACCAGGACTTCGTGGCTCCATTCTGAATGTTCTCAGCAGCTTGGGTGGAACGCTGTGTGGCGGTAGAATCACCAGAGAGAATGTCAGTACACGAATGGCC
Organism: Leptodactylus fallax; assembly: GCA_947044405.1. Lineage (NCBI taxonomy): Eukaryota > Metazoa > Chordata > Amphibia > Anura > Leptodactylidae > Leptodactylus > Leptodactylus fallax. The sequence goes on along the minus strand of CAMRHE010002071.1, from coordinate 10,078 downwards.
CGCTGAATGGTCTGCTGGTCACTGGGAGAAGCTGTAAGGAGAGAGGCATGCAAGGCATCCAACACTTCTGCAAAGCAATGGCGTAAAACATTCATGCCTAATATTACAACTGCAAACCTATCATCCTCTACATCAGTGACAATTACACCCTGTCTAGGCAGTTTCAAGTCCCCAATCTGGATAGTGGGTTCCCAATAACCCTGCTGTGGTATGGGCTGTCCATTGCTGGCACACAGATTTATCCATGTGTCAGGTGTTCTATTCAACACACCTAAGTCCCAATGTTCAAGGAACACCTGCTTGCGCAGGGTTGTTACCTGAGATCCAGTGTCCACCAACGCTGTCAGAGGGACGCCGTTCACCCGGATTGTGATGTGTGGGCAGGCTGAGACGAAGCGTGACAATGGCACTGAAGATTCACCTGGGCCCTTCTTCTTTCCTCCCGAGGGGCGGCCCGCTGCCTCGGGGGTGGCCCGTTTAACTGAAAACACTGAGGCCTGGTGTGTCCATATCTATGGCAATAGGTACAGTATGGCCTCTCACTCTGCGGAGGTTTCACTGAAGACGGACGTCTGGGTGGCGACTCAGGTGAGATGTTGAGACTTCGCAAAGGATCACTGGACGATGAAGACGGCTGGGTCAGACGATCTAGACGGACGGTGATCTGTTCCATGGCACGGGTCAGATGATCCACTCGGGCCAGAAGGTCATCTCTGGAGTCTGCTGGTGTAGTCTGCGCAGTTTGGGCAGCAGGTGAGGTACCCAGAGGTAGTGGCAGGACAACTGGAGCAATGCTTGTTGAGGGTCCAGGTGAGGGAGCACAGATGACTGGGCTCGGCTGGGGCTGCTCCTGTCCCAAGACCTGGATGGCAAGGGCCTTGAAGTCAGCAAACGTGATGCTGGGATGTTGTGCAGCAAGCATTCGCAACTGACTCTGGAGCAATGTGGTACCCGCCCCTTCTATGAAGCGGTCAAGCAAGATTTTATCAGAGTCCACATTTTCACGTGGATCCACTTGCACCACAGCTCTGAACGCCTCTTGGAGGGATAAAGCATAGTCCCGCAGGGTCTCACCAGGTAGTTGTCGTCTGGAAAAGAAGCGCATCTTTACCTCGGAGACAGATCGCACGTCAAAGTTCACCTGGAGTTTGTCCAGAATTTGCCCAGGGGTTCTTTTGTCAGAGGCAGGCCAGGATTTGACCTCCCTAGCTGCAGCACCTCAAGCTGGCCCAGCAGGATCTGTATCTGCTGTTCTGTATTCAGAGGATAGAACTGGAAGAGAGACAGCATCTTCTCACGAAAGTCCCTGAGGGTATGCGCCTCCCCTTTGTAGCGCGGCAGCCATGGTGCGCCAGGGTAAAATGGCATGGAGAATGGTAGGCTGCTCGCCATGGGCACTGCTGGATCACTAGAAACAGATGGCACAATGTCACTTTGCTCAGTCATGTTGTTTGCAGGTATGACTGAAATTAGGTCGCCGTCTCTTTAAGAAACTCAACTGCTTGCTGGCAGGGAATGGAGACTACAACTTGGAATGCTGTCCCTTTAAGAATGCTGTAGCTATTAACAGAGTCACTGTGATGCAGGCTGACGGTGTGCTCCCCCTCTTTAATGGTGGCACTCCCCACGGACACTGTACACGGAAAACACTCGCTGGGGCCGTGGGAGGACTGAAGACAAGGACAGGGAGGCACAGTACTCACTGACAGCAACTGCAGCGTGGACCAGAGATCAGCGGTGCACAGCAGGGACGGTGATGCGGCACCGGAGAGTCAGAAATGGCGCTGGCACGTTCGCCTTTCACTTTCTTGTATGGGTGCGCTGGAGCATTGCGCTCAGCATTCTGGGCTCTCCTAAGATGGCGGCAGATGGGTCTCCTGGCCTCATGGGCAGTGCTAAAAATCTCCCGCACTTTTGCAAGGTACAGTTAACCCTTTGTGGGCGTTCTTACACAGCGATGTGGCGCAGCAAACAAGTCCTGGGCGTTTAACTCTTCCAGGGCTGTAACACACTGAGAGGACAGTCTTTAGGGCTTACTTCAGGGGTATAGGGCTCCCCCTCTTTGTGGCAAGCACTCTCAGGGAATAAACTTGATCTTAGCAAAGTCCACAATAAAGACCGATGCTCTGGAGACAATTTGGCGCACTTTTCGTGGCGACTTTCTCAAAATGGCACACACCCGTATCCTGTTCGTGACGCCAGTTTTTCTTGCGGTGACCAGATGGAAGGTAACGCTGCAGTTGGGATTGCGGGGTGCAAACAGCGCAGACTTGTCACGGTCTCTGGGCACGAGGGCGCAGCGCTGGTGCTGTCCCACGTTACCACCACTGGTACCGGTGATGAGGGGGCTGCACAAATGTTGGTGGTGATTGTTCCCCGGGGCGCTTCCCCTATACTGTGCCGACTGGTGGTGTTTGGGGCGCCCTGATGTTGTCGGTGCAGAGTCAGACACAGAAACGGTTGTAAAGTTGAACTTTTACTTCCATGGGTGTGGAGGCACAAATGCTTAAACAGTTTCTTCAATACAAAACAACGGGGTACGCCTGGTGACACAGCAAAGTCCTGGGGTGCAGGGTAGACTTGATGAAAGGTGTTCCTAGCCCCTTATACTTCAGTGTTACAGCCCTAAGGTGCGTCTGGGCTCCTATTTGGCACATAGGAGGATGCCCACCATGATACTAGTACATAATATTCCCCACTCACGTTATGTGGTCCTGATAGCTCAGAGTTTCGGGGTGCAATAGTCAGGGTGGCAGGATATTCCACAGGTCTGGCCTTGGCCCCTGGATCCTGTGATACTTGCTATGGAGCACGTGTTCCAGAATGTTCTCTCCACAGTCTCATGCTGACAAGATAATGATGCTTGACTTCCTTCAGGGCGATGGCTAGGCAGACAGGGGACAGGATCTTCTGAATAGCTGGAGTATGTCAGCTCTCCAACCTTCCTGGGCCTGTCTAGGACTTGAGATTCCTGCACTAAACTCACTGCTTCACAGGACATCACACTTATCTCCTCACCTCCTCCTCCTAACACTCCACACTTCTAACTCCTCACACGCAGGACCTTCCTGCAGGGGTGTTACCATGGGGACCCAGTGATCAGCTGACTCCTCCCCTTTTCCCAGGCGATGTCCTCCCATTGGACATTTGGTTACTATTCAATCCTATGGGAGGTGTAATGCATGTGTGAGGCTCACTAGGTGGCGCTGTGTTGTGTGAGACTCAGGACCCCTGCTATGTCACCTTGTTTAGAATGCTAGTTGCAGCCATGTGTGTATTTACAGGTACATGGAAAATTTTTACTGCCACCAAAGGTTTAAGTGGCATACACTTGAAGTTTGTGAGAGATTTGGGTGGTGATGGACCCACCTGAGCATGGAGCCCTGGGTGGCCATATTATAATTTGCTACTGGCAGGCAGCTGCATCAATATGCTGTTTATGTTGTTGTGCTGCCTAAGAAAGCGTCTTCCTCTAGTAATTTCAGGCAAGAATAGCTTTCATGCAAGATAGGGATTTTTGTTTTTAAGTATATTCTAAAAATGAATTTATCCCATATATGTCATTACCCGGATGACCTGATAATCAATGTGCCATATAGAATTAACTGCAAGTAGTTTGACAGTGGGGTTCACAAACTTGTTGCCTACATCAAACATTTTGGCTACAGCAATGATATTTAAAAAAAAACCAAAAACATGTCTCTTGGATTGTGGCAACATTGAAACTTTTCTATAAGATCTGCTACTATTTTGCAAAAGCAAAACATGTTAGTTATAAGGACAGCGAGGAGTGCAAAATATAAAAAGTAGACGCAATGGTGAAATCACTGTTGTTTCACACTCTGACTCCTAGAAAGAGTTAATATAAGTGGCTTGGTAGTTATATGTAAATCTAATCTAATTTTTCTGAGTTATATGTACCCCATCCTGCAATAATATGTAATGTCTATGGAAAAATAAGAAAGGCTTTAATACTAAAATAGTTTTGGCACTTAAGGGGTTAAATTCTCAACTGCATGTCACCATGGCAACTGCAGCCACTTACAGCCAATAGGTTTGCTGGATATAAATTTGAAAAACCAGTTGGCCGTCAGTTACTGCAGTGAAGAGGAGAGATGGACGCCGTGCGCTCGGCTATGCTCAGTGCGGTGATCAGTTTGTGGCCAAGTCCATGGTAAAAGAGCGGGTCTGATCATAATGTTTAAGAAATGACCAATCATTGGAAAGAACCCATAACACATAAAGACTGGGGGAAGTGACGGTTAATAAATGTCTGGTATTAGTCTCTGTTCACATGAGCTGCTCTACATTATTCTGCTCCATTTATATAACAAACAAGAATCATTTCCATTAATGTCTCCGCTCATTTCAGTGAGACTTTTCCTATGGCCAATGGTATCAGTTGTCACCAGTTTGCTCTGCTCACTCAGGTTTTGGGTTGTTATGGGGAAGGCGGAATAACGCAGTCAGCTCTGCTATTCTGTAATGAATGTTACATAGTGGAAGTTTTAGATTACCAAAAAAAAAAATGCTATAAAAGTTTTACTTCTGAAATCTACTAGTTTTACACCTACTAGGCCAGATCTAGATCTACTGGTAATACCATCAATACAAATGCAGCAATGTGTTGGGCCAGTGCTCGTATCTAATACAATGCAGAAAATATTCTGATTGTCATATGTTGATCGTATTATACCTTATTACATTACCTTTTATTTCTTCAATGTGTTATCGTACAGTGTCAGATTGGGGTCTGGGCCCACCAAGGAGATTATTATGAAAGCTCTCCCTCTGTCTATAGAAAATATGTATGGCCATCATTACTTCTGTTGTAAACTTTGTTAGTATATAACTTACATGGTTCTATTCTTGTTTCTACATAGAACAAAGTACAGGGTGGGCCATAAGTATGGATATACCCAGATAAAATGGAAGTGGTTGCTGGCATATTAGTACATGGGAGGGTGGAAACATTTGAGGCCGGGTGATGCCCATGGCGGCCATATGCAAAGCCGCCATTTTGGATTCATTTTATCTGGGTGTATCCATACTTCTGGCCCACCCTGGTGTATCCATACTTCTGGCCCACCCTGTACAATGAAGCTATTGAGGTATCAAGGTACCACGTGTCAGTGTGTGATATCCTTACATGTATTAATGATCTCTCTATATTTATATTTTTAGTGATGTCATTTGTGACCACTTCTAAGGCTCCATGTACATGCTAGTACAGTCATGGCCAGATTAAGATCTGGGAGTTTCCAGGCCATGGACCCAAAATCTCTATGTTTTGTTCCCTGAGCCATTTAGTTATCACCTTTGCTTTATGGCAAGGTGCTCCATCATGCTGGAAAAGGCATTGTTGAGCGCCAAACTGCTCTTGGACGGTTGGGAGAAGTTGCTCTTGGAGGACATTCTGGTACCATTCTTTATTCATGGCTGTGTTTTTAGGCAAGACTGTGAGAGAGCCGATTCCCTTGGCTGAGAAGCAACCCCACACATGAATGGTTTCAGGATGCTTTACAGTTGGCATGAGACAAGACTGGTGGTAGCGCTCACCTCTTCTTCTCCGAATAAGCTGTTTTCCAGATGTTCCAAACAATCGAAAAGGGGATTCATCAGAGAAAATGACTTTACCCCAGTCCTCAGCAGTCCACTCCCTGTACCTTTTGCAGAATATCAGTCTGTCCCTGATGTTTTTTCTGGAGAGAAGTGGCTTCTTTGCTGCCCTCCTTGAGACCAGGCCTTGCTCCAAGAGTCTCCGCCTCACAGTGCGTGCAGATGCACTCACACCTGCCTGCTGCCATTCCTCAGCAAGCTCTGCACTGCTGGTAGCCCGATCCCGCAGCTGAAACACTTTTAAGAGACGGTCCTGCCGCTTGCTGGTCTTTCTTGGGCGCCCTGGAGCCTTTTTGGCACCAATGGAACCTCTCTCCTTGAAGTTCTTGATGATGCGATAGATTGTTGACTGAGGTGCAATCTTTCTAGCTGCAATACTCTTCCCAGTTAGGCCATTTTTGTGCAGTGCAATGATGACTGCACGTGTTTCTTTAGAGATAACCATGGTTAACAGAAGAGAAACAATGATGGCAAGCACCAGCCTCCTTTTAAAGTGTCCAGTGGTGTCATTCTTACTTAATCATGACAGATTGATCTCAGCCCTGTCCTCATTAGACTTTGTAAAAAATTAATATTTGTATCATTCTCAAAACTTTGGCCCGGTTGGGGTATTAGGCATTCCCCAATCACTGACATGAGGCTGGAGTAGGGGACACCTCAGTAGATAACCCCTCTAAAGGGTTATTCCCAGTTACTTTCTCCTTAGGATAGGACATCAATAAGAGATCAGTGAAGGTATGACACCTGGGGCCCCAGCTGTCTAAAAGGACTGTGATGTTTGTGTGAGTGTTTGTCAAGGCTTTCACTATTTACATCGCACACCATCTGTTTATAGCGGCCATGCAATGTACTACAGCCTTATCCTATAAAATGCTGGAGGATGTAATTACATCGCATGGTCTCTATAAAATAGTAAATAGATGTAAATATTAAGTGATACATATTTCTATATAAAGTATGTATGCAAAGTATATATATGTGTAAGTATATATGTAGGTAAAAGATGTGTACTGTAAATACAATGTATAGGTATGTATGTGTGTATATATACTATATATATATATGGTGTGTGTATGTACTGTATGCATTTAGACATGGCTGTATGTATTGTCAATGTCAAATGTATTTTTAAACAGTATATATGTAAGTGTTTTTATATAATAATCCCAAATATGCCAAATATAATAACTACTATATTTCTACATTATTCTGTGCAAGGTATGTATTACTGTATACGTATCTATCTATAATATATATGTAGACAATGTTAACAGTTAATTCATACCACTTCAATTCAATGGCATCGAATTTGTTAAAGGGGTTGTCCTGTTCTTTTTTATTGATGATCTATCCACTGGACCTCAGGGGGGGCTCAGGTGTAGGACCCCCATTTATCTTTTATTGATGTCCTATCCTTTAGAAACATAGTAGGTATCGCTCTATCTATCTATCTATCTATCTATCTATCTATCTATAATTTATAAAGTTATTTTGCCATGTATGTAAATTGTGCCACTTATGGGTAAGTATCTCTAGGTACAGTATGTGTAAGGTGTGTGCACTGTATACAGATGATTAGGACACATGCAGGTGCCAATTCTGGAATGCCATGCCTGCTAGGGTAGAGAAGAATGCTGTGAGGGACTTATGCTTGCTCTTTCAATGCTTGTGATCCCATGTTTTTTATCTCAGACATAGTGTTTTTGGCCATTAACACAAATGGGCCAATCACTGAAGGTGCTGGTCCATTTGAATTTATGCCAATACACTGCCAATTTCATGAACCCCCTTCCTGGTTCACGAAATCCTCCATGCCACTAAAATGTCATGGTCAGGGCCACCACCTACTCCATTTTTATTAACACTTATATTCAGTGGTGAACCTAGCCTCTTTGCTGCCTGAGGCGGACTATCGAAAGATAGTCTTATTGATAATCTGTCCCTAAGGATAGAACATCAATAAAAATGAGCTGGAAAGACCCTTTATTAAAGCCCAAGTGCCACCTTAAAGGGGTTGTCCAGGATAACCACTTTTTTAACATGAGGCTGGGGAAGCTGCTCCGGTGACTCCCAGCTCATTTCAGTCCTGCTGCTTGTGTCTGGTAGCAGCCCACAGCAGGGAGGTCAGCTGACTAATTAAGGCCTGATATAGGCTGTGTGTCAGTACTAGGAGGTGTGGCACTACACTGAGGAAAAGTGTGAGCTGTGTAGCTGAACCTGCATGAAGGTAATTTTGTGCCACCCATTTAAAGTAACCAGAGCGAGAGTCTGGCAGCCAGGCTCTTGTATAGAGAGGGACCATTTTGTTATGTTAGTTATTTCTCAGCCGAGAAGGTTTTGTTTTTGTTTGTGCCTTTGTGAAGGCAAACCTGTTTATACAGTACACTTGCAAGTGAATAAATACTGAACTTGAGTGTGATCCAGTCTCTGTGTCCCTGTTTCCTGCACTGCTACCAAGCATCTACCTGAGCGCCTCAATGGCCCCTACACTAGGTATTTATATCCCATAGTGGCCCCTGCACTGGTCGTATGCTCCATAATGGCCCCTGCACTGGTGTTAATAACCATAGTGGCCCCTGCGCATAAGTGCCCTTGCTCTGTTAGCTGCACTGGTATTGTGCTCCATGACATTTCTTTTCGGTATTATGCTCCATAGTGGCCCCTGCACTGGTATTGTGCTCCATAGTGGCCTGCGCACCGGTATTATGCTCCATAGTAGCCTGCACTGGGTATTATGCTCGCAAAGTAGCCCCTGCACTCGGTATTATGCTCCATAGTGGTCCCTGCACTGGGTATTATGCTTCCATAGTGGCCCCTGCTGCACTTATTATGCCCCATAGTGGCCCCTGCACACAGTATTCTGCTCCGTAGTAACCTACCCATGAACTGTTATTATACTCTGGGGTCTTTTCAGAACCCAGAGACCAATGATCGGGAGACGAGTAGACAAAAAAAACGGTGTTACTTACCTGGGCTCCGGTGCACTCCCTGCTTTTGGCCCTCTTCAATGTTGCACAGACCGCGCGTCGCAACATAATGACGTCGATCTGGCTCACATGACACCTTGGACGGCACCAAAGAAGGCCGAAGCCTGCTGGGAGTAACATCGGATCACCGGAGAGGTGAGTAACAATGGTTTTATGTTTATCACCTCCCCTGGAGTTTCCGATATTATACTCCGGGTCTGAAAGACCCTGTTATAATAATAGTAGCATTTGGCCTCACTTATCGATCCCCGCTGCCGCTCACAGCCACTTTCTGCTCCCCCTTCCGTCGTCCGATAGTAAAGGGAAGGAGGCGGACACAGCAGGCGTGGATAGGATAAGTAAATAGGCCGCACCTGCTGGGGATACTCCAGCAGGTTTCTCGCCTATTTATATATAAAAGTTATTGTCACCTACCTGCAATCCCATGATGGAGCCGCCGCCTCCTCTTCTTGTCCGCGACGTCTGCATCTCAGAGTAGGAGGCGCAATGATATTGTACTGCCGCCTGCTTGGACATGCAGATTCCGTGAACCAGCCCAGGACAGGCCCCGCCTCATCTTTGTTTTTTTTTAAAGCGTCTGTCCTGGGCTGGTTTACATTAAATAAATGGTGTGCAAATGCCACCCCCAGACAGTGAGGGACAGTGCTGCCTGAGGTGCCCGCCTCTACTACCCTCATTAGCGGTGCACCCCTGCTTATATCACAGTGCCGTAAATGTCAGCAAAATCTATATAGCAGCCTCTGGGACTGTGGTAGATTTGCACCAGACACAAGGGGAAGTAAGAGTAGTCGCCTGCGCCACATCATGAATTAAGCACTCCCTGCACTTGGACAGGGACATCCAGACTTGATAACCCCCTGTGTTCCAGCCTCAAATTCAGATGGTCCCATCATTAAAGAGCTTCTGCCGCTGTTGCACTTGGTAGAAGTAATACCCAATGCAGCCGCTGCTATTAGTTTGTGGTGGCACTCTGCTTTGGCGCTAATTTCAAGTAATTCAGAAGCTGGCGCCGCTATTGAGATCAAATGATGAGATGATATCATAGTACAAGGATACTGTAAGTAATAGCTGAGCTGCTGTAGCTTTCAGTGGCGAGGCCTGCTATGTTTTTGCCCACTTGCCTATGAAGTGCTGCTGCTGCTGCTATTGATTTCGCTAGAGACAGCAGCCCTAAAGTGATTGGCCCATATGAATTTAAAGCTAAATTTTAATTTCATTAATTTTAATTTAATTTAATTAATTTAAAACGGTCTTAAAAAAGGCCCCATCTTGTGCAGGGAGCGAGAGATTTATGAAGCTGGCTTCAAGTTTAGTGCCAAACCCTGTACTTTGGCGCTAAATTCAAATGAGCCAATCACTGAGCAGCAGCTGCCACCATTTAAATCAATAGCAACAGTGGCTGCTCAGTGATTGGGTTATTTCAATTTCACTCCAACACGATCTGCTTTGGTGCTAAATTCAGTGATAGGACT
>CAMRHE010002070.1:0-13467 GCA_947044405.1 Leptodactylus fallax | reverse complement strand
ATAATAAACACAACCATCAGTAAGTACTACTGCCCCTATAATAAATATAACCATCAGGAGGGCGGTGTCAGGCAGGGGGTGTGATTCAGAGCTCCAATCAGAGGCAGCCATTGTCAGAGCTCAGAATCACACCCCCTTGTCTGCTCCTGCCTGACCCCGCCCACCTGACAGTACAGAGTCTAAATAGCATATAAGACACCAAAATTATCAGCCCAGACTGCTCAGGAATTTTGGGGGCTACAGAGAAAATTCCAAGTGTGCCAGAATCAGTGGAGGAGCAGCTATTAAATGATGGAAAGAGCTGGAAGGTCCTTTATAAAGACTGAGTGAGACATTAACCGCAGATTTATAGATTACTGCAGATGATATAATACATTAGGTGCTCGCTCATTTCTGCCACAGGACTTGGCAAAAGTTTTAAGCAGGTATGGAAAAATGCTGTAAAGTGTGAATGCTTACAGAGATAGAAGGGTTGATATTTTTTATTAATTAACAAAATGAAGTGAATGAAGAAAAGAGAAATGTAAATCCCGTCAATATTTGGTGTGACCTTTGCCCTTTGCCTTCTTCTCGGTATTTGCAGACAGTTTTTGGCAGCGCTGGGCAGGGGAGGTTGTTCCTGCCGCCATCTTGGAGAACTAAGCGCAGATCTTCTGTGGATGTCGCTTGCTCCAATCCTTCTGTCCCTTCATGTCATCCCAGACAGACTGGATGATGTTGAGGTCAGGGTTCTGTGTGTGGGGGGGCTGCCTAAAACTTATACACAGTACTGTATGTCACACACTTTTTACTCCTACAGCTGTGGTCATGGACCCGAATGATTGACCCTGATCCTGTCACATCCTAGGTGACGCTTCAGTAAAGTCTACCCTTGCACAGTTGCTTTTGACCTCATACCTGATGCTCGCCAGAACAAGCAGAAGACGATGGTGAGGAGGGTGAAGGGCCAGTTCCATTCGTGACGACTCTTCACAGTGTAAAACCCGAGGAAGAAGAAGATGAGCGTCTCACTGACAGAGCTCCACATCTTCATGAAATACTTCACCGTGGTGGACGACTTCTGCGAGATATTCGCCTCCACGTAGCGCTTCATGCTCACAGAGCTGGAGATAAGCCTGCGGACAGATACTCAGAGTTACTAATAGTTACCCATTATTCAGTACTCCTTATTTAACCCTTTACGGGAAGCGTCCTGCACTGACAGCCATCATGTAATGTTACAACTAGAGATTGATACATCAGCTGTGAACCGTGACATGTTGTAGCAGACTACGCCACATTAGCCTCACACTCTTCAGGTTTTGCTGTCTTCTCCTGTCATGTTACACAGAAGTCAATGGAAACAACTGACAAGTCCACACCAAGTCTCACAAGATTACAGGGGTCACACAACAGAAGACTGCAGGGGTCACACGACAGAAGACTGCAGGGGTCACACGGCACAAGACTCCGGGGGTCATATGACGCAAAACTCCAGGGATCACACGGCACAAGACTCCGGGGGTCACACGACAAAAGACTGCAGGGGTCACACGACAGAAGACTGCAGGGGTCACACGGCACAAGACTCCGGGGGTCACACAGCACAAGACTCCGGGGTCACATGACACAAGACTCCAGGGGTCACACAACAGAAGACTCCAGGGGTCATACGACAAAAGACTCCGGGGGTCACATGACACAAGACTCCAGGGGTCACACAACAGAAGACTCCAGGGGGTCACACGACATAAGACTCTGGGGGTCACACAACAGAAGACTCCGGGGGTCACACGACATAAGACTCTGGGGGTCACACAACAGAAGACTCCGGGGGTCACATGACATAAGACTCTGGGGATCACACGGCACAAGACTCCGGGGGTCATATGACGCAAAACTCCAGGGGTCACACGACAGAAGACTCCAGGGGTCACACGACAGAAGACTCTGGGGGTCACATGACACAAGACTCCAAGGGTCACACGACAGAAGACTAAGGGGGTCACAAGGCACAAGACTCCAGGGGTCACACAACATAAGTCTCAGGGGGTCACATGACACAAGATTCCAGGGGTCACACGACATAGGACTCCGGGGGTCACAAGACTTCATGTTAATACAAGCTAAATGCAACAAAGTGAGAGGAGAAAACTAGAACTGGGAAATGTGAAGTTGGGGGGAAGGGGGGTCAGCTCACACAGTCACACTAAGGACATGGAAGGGGTGATTGGACAGGACAGAGATCGCTGGTAACTTGCAGACTGGTTGTCAGGAATATATCAGCCCTAGCATGGCTGTGCTGACAAGAAAGCAACACAATATCTGCGATCTGACTTATCCACATGTAGCCCTATTTGGGGGGGGGGGGTATGAGTATTATCCCTCCCGCAACAGACTCTGGCGCTGACCTGTGTGTATAATGGGACCTGAAGCCTTCGCTGAAGGGAAGAGTGGGAACATATATGAAATATATCAGTGCCTCCACCCAGGATAGAGCCTCTGTATTACAGGGAGGATCTCTTCCTGGGACTTACCCATGAGGTACAGTTAGTAGCCTTAACAAGGATCACTGTACTAATCTCACAGTCTGAAGAATACATACAGATACCACATAAGGTTATAACAGTAGCTTTATAAGAATCAACAGGGTAATAATACATACATAAAATATACTCAGAACACAGCAATACTACAACAACCAGCAAGTCCTCAACCGTCTTAGGTTATATACCCGGGTATATATATAGATATATAGCAAGAGTCCAGTGCACAATACCTCCAGGCAACAGAAGAGATGCAGGGGCCCCTGTGGATGACTGTGGATCCTCGGATTCTTCCAGGAGATGACAGACAGCCGATCAGGAGATGATGATGATGATGAGGTTATTCTTCAGCAGCAAACAGGGGGGGGGGGGGGGAAGAAAAAAGAAGGCCGGCCCACCCCAACAACAGTGCCTTTACCCTCCCCCCAAAACTACTCGTGCCACCGGGCCTCTAACTAGCTAGCTGGCCCTCGGAAGCCTAACCTATCACTGCCCTGAACTGTATATATATATGGATCCCTAACTACGGTTACTAGCTAGGTCCTGTGAGTATATAGGGGTAACACATACCTAACTATATACTGTGAAGTAAAGAGGAACAAGTGGCTCTTAGACTCCCCCAGACATAACATGTCTGTCTCAGCAGCTCTGCTCACCCCCCCCCACCCACAGCAACCCTGCCTATCTCTCGTCTGTCTTATTTTTTTAAAAAAAAAAATTAAAAAAAAAATGTGTGGGGTGAGAAACAAAAGAGGGGGGGAAAAAAGAAAGATTATATATTATATTATAAAAAAAGTAGTTTCCTACTTTCTTCTCTTGTGATTTTTTTATGATCACAACAAAAAATAAAAAAGATATATTATAGACATAATATAAAAACAATAATAATAATTATATTTTTTTTTTTGTTTTTAGAGTAACAAAAGATAAAAAAGTATATAAACGGGAGGGGGGGAAAAAATGGAAATTTTTTAAAAAAAGGGGAGCGGGCACCCCCCCAAGAAAGGTATAAAAAAGGCTGGGGAGTAATTTTGGGGGCCCCCCCAACAACATATATGCACAGAGGGGGGGGGGGTTGTTTTTCTCTCTCCTCTCCCCTCCTCCTTCTTAGGGTTAATTAAGCAGGCCAGGCCCCAAACTAGGGTTGTCTGCCATGGGAGGGGATGGTGCTGGTGGCGTAGGAGAGCTAGATCCCTGCTCATCTGTAGACACATATCTAGGTACGAATTCTGGAGTTTGAGGGTTCATAGGTCTCCCTGAAGGAGAAGATACTGGTGATCTAGGAACTTCAGGAGCCACAGTCCAATCACTCTCAGGAGTTTCAGGAAGGTCAGGTGGAATATCGGCTAAGGACTGTGGAGAATCGCAGGCCGAGCCATCATTGGAGATATCCATACCATCAATCTGAGGTACAGGCAACAAATGATTTCTATGCCAAGTCCTGATCCTCCCGTCCCGTCCTTTTATCTTGTAGACTGGTATTCCAGGCAACCGATCTACCACTGTAAAGAGTTCACTCCGCCATCGATCAGCCAGCTTATGTTTTGCAGATGCTCCCAAATTCCGTAGCAGAACATGGTCCCCAGGGTTCAATTCTCGGTATCTTACTCAAAGATCAAATCTCCTTTTATTTCCTTCATTCACTTTGGCCGCATTTTCCTCAGCCAGCTGATAAGCACTCTTAAGCGTTTCTTTCAAACGTGCCACGTATCGGTAATGATCTCGATGACTGATACCATCGGTAGAGACTCCCAACAAGATGTCAATAGGTAGCCTAGGCTCTCTTCCAAACATCAGAAAGTATGGTGAATATCCTGTGCTCTCGTGCCTTGTACTATTATAGGCATGCACCATAGCCTCCACTTTTCGACTCCAGGATCGCTTATCCTCAATTCTTAAGGTACCAAGCATATCAAGTAAAGTCCTGTTAAATCTTTCAGGAAGGGCATCTCCCTCTGGATGGTAAGGCGTCGTCCGACTTTTGCGGATGTTCAACAACTGAAGTAACTCTTTGATCAGGTTACTCTCAAAATCCCGGCCTTGATCAGAATGCAACCGGTGTGGTAAGCCATAATGGATAAAATACTTTTCCCAAAGCACTCTTGCAACAGTGACTGCTTTTTGATCCTTAGTCGGAAAGGCTTGAGCATATCGTGTGAAGTGATCAGTCACCACCAATACATTTCCAAATCCTCTGGAGTCGTTGTCAATACAAAGGAAGTCTATGCAGACAAGATCCATGGGGCCCGAACTCTTCAAGTGTCCCATGAAGGCCGCTCGAACTGGGACAGTCTTCCTCTGCAAACATCTGCGACAGCACCTACACAGACGAGTCATGGTATCTCTCATTTTGGGCCAGTAGAATCGGTCTTGTATTAGGCCATAAGTCTTCTCAGGTCCCAAATGACCATGATAATCATGCAGACTTCGGAAAATCATCTTCTGAAAGCAGCTTGGAATAACTAGTTGGCGCCTTCCAGGGTGATCATGATACAGCACCACACGATAAAGTAGGCCATTGTCTATTTCAAACTTCTCCCAATCTCGTAGAAGTTGACTGCATTCAGAGGGTAGGGATGTCTTTAACATTTCTCTGTCTTGAGAACTCACTGCTTGATAAAGAGGTCCAATTAAAGGATCAGTCTTTTGACTCCAGATCATTCGCTTTGAAGATATAGAACAACTCTCAAAGGATCCTAAAGCGGCAGGGTAGGCAAACATGTCTGGTACAGCTTCGGGACCTCCCCCAATAGAGTCAATAAGCCGAGTTTCAGAAAAGGCTACTCGGTCTTCAACTACAGCAGCCATGGCACACAAAGCTCCTACTCCAGGACTTGGCACTTCTTCCCATTCATCCACTACTTCCGGACTAGGTAATCCAGGCCGTCTTGATAGAGCATCTGCCCCAATGTTCTTAGGCCCCGATTTATACTTGAGTGTGAATTGGTAGTTGGATAAAGCTGCCAACCAGCGATGTCCTGTAGCATCGAGCTTAGCGGTTGACAAAACGTATGTCAGTGGATTGTTGTCTGTTCTTACTTCAAACGTGGCTCCGTATAAATAGTCATGTAATTTATCAACAATGGCCCACTTGAGCGCCAAAAACTCCAATTTATGTACTGGATAATTTTTCTCGCTGGGAGAAAGACTTCGACTTATGAAAGCTATGGGCCGTAACCCGGCCGGGTATTCTTGGTGCAGCACGCCACCTAATCCTTCAAAGCTGGCATCTACATGTAGCACATATGGCTTATGTGCATCAGCATAAGCCAGAACGGGAGCTTCTGTCAATTTCTTCTTCAACAACTTAAATGCTTCTTCACAATCCGCAGTCCACCTATCGCCAAAAAGGCTTTTGGAAGACCCTTTCTTCTTTCCCGGATCTCCTGCATCACTCTTCAACAGGTCGAGGAGGGCTCGAGCAATTTTTGAATATCCTTCCACAAATCGTCGATAGAATCCACAAAACCCCAAGAAAGATTGCAACTCCGTAATATTTTGCGGTCGGGGCCAATTCACCACAGCTTCAATCTTACCAGGATCGGTAGCAACTCCTTCAGCAGAAACAATATGACCTACATAAGTGACCGAAGATCTACAAAATTTGCATTTGTCAGCCGACAACTTCAGCCCCCTCTTTTTTTAAGCGTTGGAGTACTCTCATGAGTCGTTCTTCATGTTCTTCCAGCGTCTTTCCAAACACAATAATGTCGTCAAGATATACAAGGCATTCCCGGGGCACTAAATCACCTAACACTCTTTCCATCAACCTTTGGAACGTTGCTGGCGCACCTTTTGTACCTTGCGGCATACGAGTGAACTGAAAGAAACCCAAGGGGCATATGAAGGCTGTCTTTTCCTGATCCTCAGGTGCCATTGGGACTTGATAGTATCCCGATCTTAGGTCCAGCACTGTGAACCAACAGTTTCCATTCAGAGCTTCCAGAGCTTCTTCAATTCTTGGCAGTGTATACTGATCAGGTAAGGTTCTCCGGTTCAGAGTTCTGTAATCCACACATAGGCGAATTGCTCCAGATTTTTTTTCTTACCACCACAATAGGTGAGGCATAGGGGCTCTTACTGTCCACAATGATCCCCTGACCTTTCATTTGCTGTAGAGTCTGTCTTAACTCATCAACATCCTTTGGAGCAACTCTCCGTGGTCGCTCCCGGAAGGGAGTAGAATCGGTCAATCGGAAAGTGTGTTGAGCACTTTTAGCACAACCTACATCCATATCATCCATGGAGAACACTTCCGATAATTCAGACAACTTCTGTGTCAGTCGCTGATTCCAGGCCTCTGGTAAATGTGGATCACTCAAGTCAAGATTGAGATTAGGGATTGCATCTCGGATTTGAATCCTGCACACTTCAGCGTATGGATTTACTCCAAGCACAGGGTAGCAGTGGGCCACATTCTGGTATGGTCCAATTACGATCGGATGCGGTGAACAGTTCCTCACTGTCACACAGGTAGATAACTCCACTTTATTTCTCCAGTCCTTTCTCTCCGGGATCACCATCCAGCCATTCTGGTTAATCATTTCTTCAGGGGTTTCCATAAGGACATAACTCCCCCCTTCAAGCAAATCGGGAGCAATGCTGGAGGCTACTCTCAGAACTCTCTCCCCGCCGGCAGGAACTTCCACGGTTCTCTCACCGATATGATATACCATTCCATGTCGATAGCCAGTAGACAGGGCATCACAGAGTTCTCTAAGATCAGAAGATATATTCACCGGCTGAGCTGCAGGGTTCCAATCTCTTCCAAGAAACTTCTGAAAAGCATAATGCACTGTGGGACAATTAGTGCCAAGTATCACAGGAGCTGCACAAGAATCCCCTGTATCAGGACAGACAAGAGCCGTAATCTTCATGGGAGCGACACTCTGATCTTCTAATTCAGGGACAGCTATAACTACTTGTAGGCTGCCATCTACAGGATATGATCCTGAATTAAGCCCCCACAATTTCATTTGTCCTGTAGACTGAAGAGGTATATCCCTCAGATACTTTTGGTAGAACGAGCGATAAATCAGGGTCACTTGAGATCCTGTATCAAACAGGGCAGGAGCGGCATGACCATTGACAGTGACTTTGACAACGGACCTGGAGCCCGCGATAGCGCCTCTGGTCTTTACTCGGCCCGCCTTCCTTCGGTGTCTTTGATTCTGAATAGAGAAGACAGCACTGTGTCTCAATCCCTCACTGTCCTCCGTACACTGTCTGGCAGTATGGCCCGTCTGACCACATTTATAACAGGTTCTAGCATCCTTCCTCCGTTGAGTGGCAGTGGGTGGAGTGGCGGACTGTCTAAGTTCTGACCGCTCCGCTGGTTTGTCCTTGTTTGAATTAGGAACAACATCTTCTTTAGAGATGCTTTTCGCTTTCTTAGGGGTACTAAAACTAATGTCAGCTTCTTGTTTCTTCACTAACTTCATTAAGTCAGGAAATGGAAGGACTCTATCAGATAGTAAGACCTTGAGTACTTGAGCAAGAGGATGATGAGGTTGTAACCCTCTCACCAACTGACTGGTTCTCAGAGCGTCTACCTCTGAAGTAGATATAGCTGCGTGGTACACCAGACGTGAAAGAAGTAGCTGTAAACGGTTAATAAAAGTAGAGACATTTTCCCCTTCTTTTTGACGAACCATTCGGTAATCAGCAACCATCTGGGCAAGGTCATAGTATGGCTCAAAGTGATCAGACAGTACTTGTATATAGTCCAATGCACTCACTCCTTCATGAGAGTCTCTGTACAAGCGGATCAATTCTGCAGCAGGAGACCGCAAACTTTCACTGATACGCTGCCGCTTGCCTTCTTCAGAGCAAGACCATTCCTTCAGGCATTGGAGAGTATGTTCTTTCCATATCTCAAAGTTTTCCTCCCCTTGTGGTACTGGGACATTACCAGAGAATACTTTTAGTTTCTTGTAGTGAGTGGCCTGCAGGCCCTGAGCTAACATTTCAGTCAGCCTGGCTAAAGTGCTAATAGCACTGTCACTAGAGGAACTGCTAGCGACGGCCATACTGGGGGGGGTAACTGGCTGAGCGGGGTTCTTCCTTTACCTGAACCAGGGGAGGAACAGGAGGTCGGTAATCCCATGTAGTAGCTAGTGGGAGGTTCCCCTCTGAGCTATATCGCTTCTCCATATCAATGACTATTCCCACTTCTAAATCTCAGCAGTGCCTCCACATGTAGCCCTATTTGGGGGGGGGGTATGAGTATTATCCCTCCCGCAACAGACTCTGGCGCTGACCTGTGTGTATAATGGGACCTGAAGCCTTCGCTGAAGGGAAGAGTGGGAACATATATGAAATATATCAGTGCCTCCACCCAGGATAGAGTCTCTGTATTACAGGGAGGATCTCTTCCTGGGACTTACCCATGAGGTACAGTTAGTAGCCTTAACAAGGATCCCTGTACTAATCTCACAGTCTGAAGAATACATACAGATACCACATAAGGTTATAACAGTAGCTTTATAAGAATCAACAGGGTAATAATACATACATACAATATACTCAGAACACAGCAGTACTACAACAACCAGCAAGTCCTCAACCGTCTTAGGTTATATACCCGGGTATATATATAGATATATAGCAAGAGTCCAGTGCACAATACCTCCAGGCAACAGAAGAGATGCAGGGGCCCCTGTGGATGACTGTGGATCCTCGGATTCTTCCAGGAGATGACAGACAGCCGATCAGGAGATGATGATGATGATGGTGAGATTCTTCACAGGCAGCAAACAGGGCGACGGTGACGGCAGTAGATGCAGGCCTGACTACCCTAACACTGAGTCCTTAACCTGCCAGCTAAACTACTAGTGCCACCGGGCCTCTAACTAGCTAGTTGGCCTTCGGAAGCCTAACCTATCACTGCCCTGAACTGTATATATATATGGATCCCTAACTACGGTTACTAGCTAGGTCCTGTGAGTATATAGGGGTAACACATACCTAACTATATACTGTGAAGTAAAGAGGAACAAGTGGCTCTTAGACTCCCCCAGACATAACATGTCTGTCTCAGCAGCTCTGCTCACATCTCTCCCCCCAGCAGCTCTGCCTCACATGTGTCTGACTCACTGTATTTACAAAACAAAACTTGCACTAAATGCCTGGGGTCTCTGAAGCCAAACTGCAGGGGCAAAGAAGCTAGATACATTATATACTAGTAGAAATGGCAGTTCCCTACACACATTACACACAATTTAGACTTTCCCGCAATATATCTTGTGACCAGCAGGTGGCGCTATGGCTGCGCTCACATCAGAGGGGTTTAATCTGTTCTATGGTAGAAACAGAACAACGGACTAAGCCCGTAAAGATGGATCCGTCTAGTGATGGGCGACAGATCAGAACAGATCCCGAGGGACCCCACCGAGCCCATGGCAAAGACAAAAACAACTGTTGTTTTTGCCGGACAATAATGGATTCCGCCCTCAAAACCAATGCCAAATTCTGCCCTGAATCTGCCTCTCATTGTATTTAAAGGGAGCAAAGAATGAAGCAGGGTGCGCTGAAAAAATAAGAAGCGTCCTGCTCAATCTCGCTGCAGATTCTGCAACTGATTCATCTATTAATTCTGCTGGGTCTGTGTCATGTCTTCTGCTATAGTCCTGCGTCAGTCAATCTTTATTAAGACCACATCCTGCTGCGGCAGCCGAACTGTCCTTAACACTCCATCAGGCTCTCCCATTGGCTTCTTCTCATCAACTTCTCACATCCAGCTCTGCTACTCCTGTGTAGCACATCCAGCTCTGCTACTCCTGTGTAGCACATCCAGCTCTGCTACTCCTGTGTAGCCACGTCCAGCTCCGCTACTCCTGTGTACCTATGTCCACTATAGTACTACCACATTCAGCTCTGCTACCTCTGTGTTGCACATCCAGCTCTGCTACTCCTGTGTAGCCATGTCCAGCTCTCACACTATTGCATTGCAGTGTCCAGATTTATTACTCCAGTGTTTCCACATCCAGCTTTCATGTCTGGGCCCTACTTCACAGCATCATACTCAGCTCTGCTACTCTACAGTTATAAACTTGGACCTGCTATAAAACATATACAGACTTGATTCTGCTGAGTCTTCACAGTGTGTTCCTGGATTCTCGGGTTACCTTACTGACTGTTTCCTTATTTTATGTCCCTGTATCGTAGTCCCGCCTACCTAAGGATCCATATTCTAATATCTTGCCTGATGATTGTATTTCGGTGTGTAATACCCGTCACAGTATCTTCAGATCTGGAGAGCGCTGATGTCATGTAAAGCATCTCAATCCATCTGATAGCCGTGAGAGTTGGGGCTTATGCAGATGGTTTCAGACCATTCCATTACCGCAGGAGTCCAGTCCTGGTGACATCTGCACAGGTGTCACAATATAAGAAAATCGGAAGCAGAAAGGGCGGGGCAAATACCATAGAACAGAGCGCGGGGGAGAGGCCACGGCCGCCATACTTACGCCATAATCCCGGAAAGATGGAAGATTTCTGCTGTGAGATAAGCCAGATAGCTGTACAGGAAAACAAAGAGCGGCTCGATGACACGGATGTGCTCTGTAAAGCGCGTTGTAAAGGCCGCTATAAACCCAAATATCAGGCCCACCAGAATGCCCCCGAGGCCAACTACGAAGATGGTGCCAGCTCCGATAAAGATGTCCATGGGCAGGATCTCCTCCATGTCATTGAAGGCTTTGAAGAGTTTATATAGAACCTGAGGAAAAGTGGAGAATAGTAAGAGAATTATATCTCGTATCTCATCTCCGGATACTGAGATTTTATTCATTACAATATTTATTATTGTCACAAAAGTTTAAATACGCTTTAACCCTTTAAGGACGTTAATTCTCAGTGCCTTTGAAAATCTATAACTTTTTTATTTTTCTGTCTACATAGCTATGTGAGGGCTTATTCTTTGCGTGACGAGTTTCATTTGCCACCATTTTGGGGTACAGATAATGTTTTTAGCTTTTATTTATGTTTTTTGGGGGTCCATGTGAAATAACACACAATTCTATCAGAATTTTTTGCATTTTGTTTTTACGGCATTCACTCTGCAGTAAAAATGACCTGGCAGCTTTGTCCGGCGGGTCATTACGATTACGGCAATACCAGATTTATATTGGTTTTTATCACATTTTACCACTTTTTCACCTAAAGCATCACTTTTTGAAAATGAAGGATTTTCCTGGGGTCACCGTATTCAGACGTCTAGAACTTTTTTACTGTACTGTAGATGGAGATATATCAGGGCTCTTTATTTGCGGGACAAGTTGTACTTTCTATTGGTACCAATGTTTGGTATGTAGGACTTTCTGATCACTTTTTATTTCTATTTTTGGGGAAGCATGGTGATGAAAATACATTAATTTGCGCTTTGCGGTTTATTTTTTATACATTCACCGTATGGGATAAATAATGCTATTTAGGTTAGTGCAGACTTATACACACACGGGGATACATAACATGTTTGTTTATTTTTTTTTTGTTTATGTTCTGTGTTTTTTAAATTAAAAGGTGTTTTTTTTTATCTTTTTATTATTTGTTTATTTTTGAACTTTTTTTTGGTACTTTTTTTCCTGTCCAACAAGAGATCTGCTGATCCCCAGTGCAATGTATTGTAATTCATTGCACAGCTCCTGTGCCTGCACAGTTATAGCGCCGTTCTATAGTGGCACTGAGCATTAAATATATGCTTAGTGCGATATAATAGTACAGGAAGGGGTTAAAGATGAGATTCCCCTACTTCTAGAGATATAACCAGTTGGAAACACAGTTGGGATTGGGAGCAGATGTCTATAAATATGCTAATCGGATTGTTCTCAATTAGTGATATCTCTGAGATATAACTGGTTCAGATGTCCCTCCCGGCTTCAATTTCCCTGCGTTATATAACAGTGTGCAGATTGTGGCTAGCAATAGAGAAAGAGGGGATGAAAGTGAAGGTGTAAGGGGTACAAGTTTGATAGTGGCAAATATTGACTTGTGCATTCCAATGCCAATACTGGTGCTCTGCTGCCATCTAGGGGCAAGACCGGGCATCAATTTTTTTACCTCAAT
This sequence comes from Leptodactylus fallax, assembly GCA_947044405.1. Taxonomy (NCBI): domain Eukaryota; kingdom Metazoa; phylum Chordata; class Amphibia; order Anura; family Leptodactylidae; genus Leptodactylus; species Leptodactylus fallax. The sequence goes on along the minus strand of CAMRHE010002070.1, from coordinate 877 downwards.
TGTAGGAGGATTCTGGATGACGTGACTTCCTGGAACAGGAGAGTGGTGTGTGAGAAGGTGAGAGGAGAGAGGGCTCTGAGAATAAGGGCGTATAAAGTCCTGAAAGGCTACAAATCAGGATATTATAGTTGATCATCTGCTTTGAGAAGAGAAGCCTCCTCCAACAAGTGCAGACTACACACAGAGACTTTATCCAGAGCCGGCCGCACGTGGGCCTAATGTCAGGCTTTAGACCTGAAACATCATCAGTGCAGGAAATTCATCCTCTGCCCAGGAAGAACCAGAGGGAAACCATAAAGATAAGTGTTGTATTACTTGGCATGTAAGTGGACTATAAATACATATACATTGTGCACTGGCTGATAACTAGGAGTGCCTTGGTGGTGGATAAAGGACATTGGAATAATCTAGAAAGAGACGGGCACCGTTAATAACTGTTTGAGATACCAGTTTGCCTGAGTTCCTGTTAATAAAGAGGCTGCATCAGATATATAGTGCTCAAACTGTACCATACAGCACCCAGATATATAGTGCTCACACTGCTCATACTGTACCATACAGCACCCAGATATATAGTGCTCACACTGCTCAAACTGTACCATACAGCACCCAGTTATATAGTGCTCACACTGCCCATACTGTACCATACAGCACCCAGATATATAGTGCTCACACTGCTCATACAGCACCCAGATATATAGTGCTCACACTGCCCATACTGTACCATACAGCACCCAGATATATAGCGCCCACACTGCTCATACTGTACCATACAGCACCCAGATATATAGTGCTCACACTGCCCATACTTTACCATACAGCACCCAGATATATAGTGCTCACACTGCCCATACTGTACCATACAGCACCCAGATAT
>CAMRHE010002069.1:0-13477 GCA_947044405.1 Leptodactylus fallax | reverse complement strand
CTATTACCACTACTACCAGTACTATTACCACCAGTACTACCACTACCACCACCACCAATACTATTACCACTACTACCAGTACTATTACCACTACTACCAGTACTATTACCACTACTACCTACCACCAGTACTATTACCACTACTACCAGTACTATTACCACTACTACCAGTACTACTACCACTACTACCAGTACTACCACTACTACCAGTACTATTACCACTACTACCAGTACTATTACCACTACTACCAGTACTATTACCACTACTACCAGTACTACCACCACTACTACCACTACCACCAGTACTATTACCACTACTACCAGTACTATTACCACTACTACCACTACCACCAGTACTATTACCACTACTATTACCACTACTACCAGTACTACTACCACTACTACCACCACTATTACCACTACTACTACTACTACTACTACTACTACTACCACCAGTACTACTACCACTACTATTACTACTACTACCACTACTACCACTACTACCAGTACTATTACCACTACTACCAGTACTATTACCACTACTACCACCACCACTACCCACTACTACCACCACTACTACTACTACCACTACTAGTACTACTACCACCACCACTACTACCACCACCACTACTACCAGTACTATTACTACTACCACCACCAGTACTATTACCACTACTACCAGTACTATTACCACTACTACCAGTACTATTACCACTACTACCAGTACTATTACCACTACTACCACTACTATTACCACTACTACCAGTACTACCACCAGTACTATTACCACCCAGTACTACCACTACCACCACTACTACCACTACTACCACCACCACTACCACCACTACTACCAGTACTATTACCACTACTACCACTACTACTACCACTACTACCACTACTACTACCACTACTACTACAGCACTACTACCACCAGCCTCTACTACCACTACACTACCAGTACTACTACCACTACCACTACCATTGCCACTACTACCAGTACTATTACCACTACTACCAGTACTACTACCAGTACTATTACCACTACTACTACCTACCACTATTACCACTACTACCAGTACTATTACCACTACTACCAGTACTACTACCAGTACTATTACCACTACTACTACCTATTACTACTACTACCAGTACTATTACCACTACTACCAGTACTACTACCACTACTACTATTACTACCACCACTACTATTACCACTACTATACTACTACCACTACTGCTTAGTACTACTATTACTACTACCAGTACTACTACCACTACTACCACCACTACCACTACTACTACTACCAGCTATACCACTACTACCAGTACTATTACCACTACTGCACTATACTGCCACTACTACCACCACCACTACTACTGCTACTATTACACTACTACTGTCTTTCCGACTCTGCTGCCATCCTATACCTCCGCCACTACTACCCCTGCCTACTGCCACTACCAGTACCATTACCACTACTACCAGTACTACTGCTGCTGCTATTACCACTACTACTGCCTACTACCAGTACACTGCTGCTGCCAGTACTATTACTGCTGCTGCCATTACCACTACTACCACCATTGCCACTACTACCCTACTGCTGCCCACTACTACCAGCTACTGCCAGCGCCAGTACTACTGCCACTACTACTGCCAGTGCTACTACCACTACTATTGCCACTGCTGCCGCTGTGCCATCACTGCTACTACCACTGCTACCACCACTACTACCGCCTGCTGCCGCTGCTGCTGCTGCTGCTGCCGCCAGCTGCTGCTGCCACTGCTACTGCCGCTGCTGCTGCTGCTGCCCGCTACTATTGCCACTGCTGCCACTGCTGCTGCCGCACTGCTGCCGGTGCTATTGCTGCTGCTGCCGCCACTACTGCCACTGCTGCCGGTGCTATTACCACTACTACTGCTGCTACCGCCAGTGCTACTGCCGCCACTGCTGCTGCTGCTGCCACTGCTGCTGCTATGCCTGCTGCTGCTGCTGCCGGTGCTGCTGCCGCCACTGCTGCCGCTGCTGCTGCCAGTACTGCTACTGCTACCAATGCTAATGCTGCCGGTGCTACTGCCAGCTACTACCGGCTACTGCCGCTGCTGCCTACTATTGCCACTGCTGCCGGTGCTACTGCCGCTGCTGGTGCCGCTGCTGCCGGTGCTATTGCCGCTGCTGCCGCCGGCCGCTGCTGCCAGTGCTGCTGCCGCCTGCTGCTGCTGCCGGTGCTGCTGCCGCCGCTGCTGTTGCTGCCACTGCTACCAGTGCTACTGCCACTGCTGCTGCCACCGCTGCCGGTGCTGCTGCCGGTGCTATTGCCACTACTGCCGCTGCTGCTGCCGCTGCTGCCGCTGCTGTTGCCGCTGCTGCCGGTGCTATTGCCACTGCTGCCGCTGCTGCTGCCGCTGCTGCTGCCGCCTGCTACTGCCGGTGCTACTGCCACTGCTATTGCCTGCTGCCTGCCACTACTGCTGCTGCCGCTATTGCCGCTGCTGCCACCGCTGCTGCTGCCGCTGCTATTGCCACTACTGCCGGTGCTATTGCCACTGCTGCCACTGCCGGTGCTGCTGCCGGTGCTGCCGCCACTACTGCCACCGCTGCTGCTGCCGCTGCTGCCGGTGCTATTACCGCTGCTGCCGGTGCTATTGCTGCTGCTGCCGCTGCTGCTGCCACCAGTGCTATTGCCACTGCTGCCGGTGCTATTGCCACTGCTGCCAGTGCCGGTGCTGCTGCCGGTGCTACTGCCACTGCTGCCGCCGCTGCCACTGCTGCCCGGTGCTGCCGGCTGCTGCTGCTGCTGCTGCTGCCGCTGCTGCCGGTGCTGCTGCTGCCACCAGCTGCTGCTGCCGGTGCTGCCGGCTACTGCCGCTGCTGCCGGTGCTGCCCGCTGCTGTTGCCACTGCTACCGGTGCTACTACCACTGCTGCCGGTGCTGCTGCCGGTGCTATGCTGCCACCTACCAGGTTACTGCTGCCGGTGCTATTGCCACTACTACCAGTGCTGTTGCTGCTGCTGCCGGTGCTACTACTGCTGCTATTACCACTGCTGCTGCTGCCGGTGCTGCCGCCGCTACTGCCACTGCTGCCGGTGCTGCTACTGCCGCTGCTGCTGCCACTGCTGCCGCTGCTGCCGCCGCTGCTGCCGCCACTGCCACCGGTGCCAGTGCTGCTGCCACCACCACCTGCTGCTGCTGCTACTACCAGCTGCTGCCGCTGCTATTGCTGCCGCCGCTGCTGCCGGTGCTGCTGCCAGTGCTGCTGCCACTGCTGCTGCCACTGCTGCCACTGCTGCCGGTGCTGCTGCTGCCGCTGCTGCCGGTGCTGCTGCCGCTGCTGCTGCTGCTGCTACCAGTGCTGCTGCCACTGCTGCCAGTGCTGCTGCCACTGCTACCAGTACTGCTGCCGCTGCTGGTGCTGCTGCTGCTGCTGCCACTGCTGCCACTACTACCTGCTGCTGGCTGCTGCTGCTGCTGCTGCTGCTGCTGCTGCTGCTGCTGCTGCTGCTGCTGCTGCTGCTGCTGCTGCTGCTGCTGCTGCTGCCTGCTGCTGCTGCTGCATGCTGCTGCTGCTGCTGCAAATGCTGCTGCTGCTGCTGCTGCAAATGCTGCTGCTGCTGCTGCTGCTGCTGCTGCTGCTGCTGCAAATGCTGCTGCTGCTGCTGCTGCTGCATGCTGCTGCTGCTGCATGCTGCTGCTGCTGCTGCTGCCGCTGCTGCTGCTGCTGCTGCTGCTGCTGCTGCTGCTGCTGCTGCTGCTGCTGCTGCTGCTGCTGCCGCTGCTGCCGCTGCTGCCGGTGCTGCTGCTACTGCTGCCGCCGCTGCTGCCGCTGCTGCTGCTGCTGCCGGTGCTGCTGCTGCTGCCGCTGCCGGTGCTGCCACCTGCTGCCGCTGCTGCTGCCACTGCTGCTGCTGCCGCCGCCGGTGCTGCTGCCTGCTGCTGCCGCTGCTGCTGCCGCCACTGGTGCCGCTGCTGCCGGTGCTGCTGCCGCTGCCGCCGCTGCTGCCGGTGCTGCCGGTGCTGCTGCCTGCCGCTGCTGCTGCCACTGCTGGTGCCACTGCTGCCGGTGCTGCTGCTGCTGCACCGGTGCTGCTGCCACTGCTGCACCACTGCTGCCGGTGCTGCTGCCGCTGCTGCACACACTGCTGCCGGTGCTGCCGCCGCTGCTGCCACTGCCGCTGCTGCCTGCTGCCGGTGCTGCTGCCGCTGCTGCCGGTGCTGCTGCCGGTGCTATTGCCACTGCTGCCGGTGCCGCTGCTGCTGCCTGCCGTGCTGGTGCCGCTGCTGCCGGTGCTGCTGCTACTGCCGGTGCTGCTGCCGGTACTGTTGCTGCTGCTGCCGTGCCTGCTGCTGCTGCTGCCGGTGCTGCTGCCGCTGCTGCCTGCCGCTGCTGCCGCTGCTGCTGCTGCTGCCGGTGCTATGCTGCCACTGCTGCCGGTGCTATTGCCGCTGCTGCCGCTGCTGCTGCCGCTGCTGCTGCCACTGCTACCAGCTGCTGCCGGTGCTGCTACCTGCCGCCACTGCTGCCGCTGCTGCCGCTGCTACCGCTGCTGCTGCTGCTGCTGCTGCCGCTGCTGCCAGTGCTGCCGCTGAGACTGCTGCTGCTGCTGCCGGTGCTGCTGCCGCTGCTGCCGGTGCTGCTGCCGCTGCTGCCGCTGCTGCCGCTGCTGCCGGTGCTGCTGCCGCCGCTGCTGCCGCTGCTGCTGCCGCTGCTGCCGGTGCTGTTGCCGCTGCTGCTGCTGCTGCCGGTGCTGCTGCCGCACTGCTGCACACCAGCTGCTGCCACTGCTGCCGGTGCTGCTGCCACACTGCACACACACACACCGCTGCTGCCGGTGCTGCCGCTGCTGCCAGTGCTGCCGCCACTGCTGCTGCTGCCACTGCTGCTGCCGCTGCTGCCGCTGCTGCTGCCAGTGCTGCCGGCCACTGCTGCTGCTGCTGCCGGTGCTGCTGCCGCTGCTGCCTGCTGCTGCTGCCACTGCTGCCGGTGCTGCTGCCACTGCTGCCGGTGCTGCTGCCGCTGCTGCCGGTGCTGCTGCCGCACTGCTGCCGCTGCTGCTGCCACACTGCTGCCACACTGCACACTGCTGCCACACTGCTGCACACACACACACACTGCCACACACACTGCACACACACACCGCACTGCTGCCGCTGCCGGTGCTGCTGCCACACACACACACACACACACACTGCTGCTGCTGCCACACTGCACACCACACACACCGGTGCTGCCGCTGCCGGTGCTGCTGCCGGTGCTGCCGCCAGTGCTGCTGCTGCCGCTGCTATTGCCGCCAGTGCTGCCGCTGCTGCCGCTGCTGCCACCGCCGCTGCTGCCACTGCTGCCGGTGCTGCTGCCGCTGCTGCTGCCGGTACTGCTGCCGCCAGCTGCTGCCGGTGCTGCTGCTGCCGCTGGTGCTGCTGCCGCTGCTGCTGCCGGTGCTGCTGCCGCTGCTGCCGCTGCTGCTGCCGCTGCTGCCTACTGCTGCCACTGCCGCTGCTGCTGCTGCTGCTGCTGCCGCTGCTGCTGCCGCCGCTGCTGCTATTGCCACTGCTGCCGGTGCTGCCGCCGCTGCTGCCGCTGCTGCCGCCACCGCCGGTGCTGCTGCTGCTGCCGCCGCTATTGCCGCTGCTGCCGCCACTGCTGCCGGTGCTATTGCCGCTGCTGCCGCTGCTGCCGCCACTGCTGCCGGTGCTGCTGCCGCTGCTGCCGGTGCTGCCGCCGCTGCTGCTGCCGCTGCTGCTGCCTGGTGCTGCTGCCGCCGCTGCTGCCGCTGCTGCCGGTGCTGCTGCCGGTGCTGCTGCCGCTGCTGCCGGCTGCTGCTGCTGCTGCCGGTGCTGCTGCTGCCACCAGTGCTGCCGCCGTGCTGCCGCCGCTGCTGCTGCTGCTGCGCCGCTGCTGCCGGTGCTGCTGCCGCTGCTGCCGCCGCTGCTGCCGCTGCTGCCGCTGCTGCTGCTGCTGTGCTGCTGCTGCTGCTGCCGGTGCTGCTGCCGCCGCTGCTGCTGCTGCTGCCGTGCTGCTGCCGCTGCCGCTGCTGCCGCTGCCGCTGCCGGTGCTGCTGCCGGTGCTGCCGCTGCTGCCGCTGCTGCCGCTGCTGCTGGTGCTATATGCCGCTGCTGCCGCTGCTGCTGCCGCTGCTGCCGGTGCTGCTGCCGCCGCTGCCGCTGCTGCTGCCGGTGCTGCCGCCACTGCTGCTGCTGCTGCCGCTGCTGCCGGTGCTGCTGCCGCTGCTGCTGCTGCTGCCGCCGCTGCCGCTGCTGCCGCTGCTGCCGCTGCTGCCGCCGCTGCTGCCGCTGCCGCCGCTGCTGCCGCTGCTGCTGCCACTGCTGCCGCTGCTGCCGCTGCTGCCGCCACTGCTGCCGCTGCTGCCGCTGCGCGCTGCTGCTGCTGCTGCCGCGCTGCCGCTGCTGCTGCGCTGCTGCCGCGCTGCTGCCGCCTGCCGCGCTGCTGCCGCTGCTGCCGCTGCTGCCGCTGCTACCAGTACCGCTGCTGCCGGTGCTGCACTGCCGCTGCTGTTACTGCTGCCGGTGCTATTGCCACTGCTGCCGGTGCTGCTGCCACTGCTGCCGCTGCTGCCGGTGCTGCTGCCACTGCTGCCGCTGCTGCTGCCGCACTGCTGCCACTGCTGCCGGTGCTGCTGCCACTGCTGCACACTGCTGCTGCCGCTGCTGCTGCTGCACACACTGCTGCACGCTGCTGCTGCCGCTGCTGCCACTGCTGCTGCTGCTGCTGCTGCTGCCGCTGCTGCTGCCGCTGCTGTGCTGCTGCTGCCGGTGCTGCCGCTGCTGCCACTGCTGCTGCTGCTGCTGCCGCTGCCGGTGCTGCTGCTGGTGCTGCTGCCGCTGCTGCTGCTGCTGCTGCTGCTGCCGCTGCCGCTGCTGCTGCCGCTGCTGCTGCTGCTGCTGCCGGTGCTGCTGCTACTGCTGCCGGTGCTGCCGCCGCCTGCTGCTGCCGCTGCTGGTGCTGCTGCCGCCGCCAGTGCTGCTGCCGCCACTGGTGCCGCTGCTGCCGCCGCTGCTGCTGCTGCCGGTGCTGCCGCCGCTGCTGCACACACTGCTGCCACTGCTGCTGCTGCACTGCCGCCGCTGCTGCTGCCTGCCAGCTGGTGCTGCCGGTACTGCTGCCACCTGCCACTGCTGCTGCCGGTGCTGCTGCCGGTGCTGCTGCTGCTGCTGCTACTGCTGCCACACACACACTGCCGCTGCTGCCGCTGCTGCCGGTGCTGCCACTGCTGCCACTGCTGCTGCCACTGCTGCCACTGCTGCACACACACTGCACACACTGCTGCCGCGTGCTGCCGGTGCTGTTGCACACTGCCGGTGCTGCCACTGCTGCCGCTGCTGCTGCTGCCGCTGCTGCTGCCACTGCTGCCGCTGCTGCCACCGCTGCTATATATATATGCTGCCACTGCCGCCATATGCTGCCGCCACTGCCGCCGCTGCTGCCGCCCTGCTGCTGCTGCCACTGCTGCCGCCGCTGCTGCCGCTGCTGCTGCCGCTGCTGCTGCTGCCGGTGCTGCTGCCACTGCTGCCGGTGCTGCTGCTGCCGCCGCTGCTGCTGCCTGCTGCTGCCGGTGCTGCTGCCGCTGCTGCGGTGCTATGCTGCCGCTGCTATTGCTGCTATATGCTGCCGCCACTGCTGCCGCTGCTGCCGCCACTGCTGCCGGTGCTGCCGGTGCCGCTGCTGCCGCCGCTGCTGCTGCTGCCGGTGCTGCTGCCGCTGCTGCCGCTGCTGCCGGTGCTATTGCTGCTGCTGCCGCCACCGGTAGCTGCTGCTGCTGCTGCCGCCTGTGCTGCCGCTGCCACACACACTGCTGCTGCTGCTGCTGCTGCTGCGCACTGCTGCCGCTGCTGCCGGTGCTGCTGCCGCTGCTGCTGCCGCTGCTGCCACTGCTGCCGGTGCTGCTGCTGCTGCCACACTGCTGCCGCACTGCACTGCTGCTGCACCACTGGTGCTGCCACCGCACTGCTGCCACTGCCACCACACACTGCTGCTACTGCCGGCACACTGCTGCTGCTGCCACACTGCCACACACACCAGTGCTGCTGCTGCCACACTGCTGCCACTACTGCTGCTGCCGCCGCTGCTGCTGCCGCCACCAGTGCTGCCGCTGCTGCCGGTGCTGCTGCTGCTGCCGGTGCTGCTGCCACACACTATTGCCACTGCCACACTGCTTGCCACTGCCGGCTGCTGCCGGTGCTACTGCCACTGCTGCCGGTGCTATTGCCACTGCTGCTGCTGCTACCACTGCCGCCACTACTGCTGCCGCTGCTGCCGGCCTACTGCCACTGCTGCTGCCGCCGCCTGCTGCTGCCACTGCTGCTGCACTGCACTACTGCCGCTGCTGCCACCACCACTGCTGCACACACACTATTGCTACTGCTGCCGGTGCTACCACTGCTGCTGCTGCTGCCACTGCTGCCGGTGCTGCTGCCGGTGCTGCTGCTGCTGCCGGTGCTGCCGCCACTGCTGCCGGCTGCCGCTGCTGCCACTGCTGCCGGTGCTGCTGCCGCTGCTGGTGCTGCTGCTGCCGGTGCTGCTGCCGCTGCTGCTGCCACTGCTGCCGCGTGCTGCACACCGCTGCTGCCACTGCTGCCGGTGCTGCTGCCGCTGCTGCTGCCGCCGGTGCTGCTGCCGCTGCTGCTGCCGCTGCTATGCTGCTGCTGCTATTGCTGCTGCCGCTGCTGCTGCTGCCGCCGCTGCTGCTGCTGCTGCCGCCGCCTGCTGCCGCTGCTGCCGGTGCTGCTGCCGCTGCTGCCGGTGCTGCTGCCGGTGCTGCTGCTGCTGCCGCCGCTGCTGCCACACACTGCTGCTGCTGCCACACTGCTGCTGCCGCTGCTGCCGCCGCTGCTGCTGCACACACTGCTGCTGCCGCTGCCGGTGCTGTTGCCACTGCTGCCGCTGCTGCTGCCGCGCTGCTGCGCTGCTGCCGGTGCTACACACACACACTGCTGCCGGTGCTACACTGCTGCTGCCACACACTGCTGCTGCCTGCACACTGCTGCCGCACACTGCTGCTGCTGCCGGTGCTGCCGCTGCTGCCGGTGCTGCTGCCGCTGCTGCTGCTGCTGCTGCTGCTGCTGCTGCTGCCGGTGCTGCTGCCGCTGCTGCCGCCGCTGCTGCCACCGCTGCCGCTGCTATTGCCGCTGCTGCCGCCGGTGCTGCGGTACTATTGCCACTGCTACGGTGCTACTGCCGCTGCTATTGCCACTGCTACCCGGTGCTACTGCCACTACCCTATTACCACCTGCTGCCGGTGCTATTGCCACTGCTGGTCGCTACTGCCGCTGCTGTACCTGCTGCCGGTGCTACTGCGCTGCTATTGCCACTGCTGCCGGTGCTTTTGCCACTGCTACCGGTACTATTGCCGCTGCTGCTGGTGCTATTGCCACTGCTGCGGGTACTGTTACTGCTGCCGGTGCTATTGCCGCTGCTGCCGGTGCTATTGCCGCTGCTGCTGGTGCTGCTGCCGGTGCTATTGCCGCCACTGCCTGCTGCCGGTGCTACTGCCGGTGCTGTTGCCACTGCTGCGCTGCTGCCGGTGCTGCTGCCGCTGCTCCGCATCTGCTGCCGGTGCTATTGCCGCTGCTATTGCCGCTGCTGCCCCCCCCGGCCGGTGCTAATCTGCCACTGCTGCCAGTGCTGCTGCCGGTGCTATTGCCGCTGCTGCCGGTGCTATTGCCGCACTGCTGGTGCTGGTAGCACTGCTGCCGGTGCTATTGCCACTGCTGCCGGTGCTGCTGCCGGTGCTATTGCCACTGCTGCCACTGCCGGTGCTCCCCCCGCTGCCGGTGCTATTGCCGCTGCTACTAACTGCTGCCGGTGCTGCTGCCCCTGCTCTCTGCTGCCGGTGCTATTCCGCTGCTGTGCCTGCTCCCGGTGCTATTGCCACTGCTGCCGGTGCTTGTTGCCGCTGCTACCCGTGCCACTGCTGCCGGTGCTGTGCCGCTGCTGTGCCACTGCTGCCGGTGCTGGTGCCGCTGCTACACCTGCTGCCGGTGCTGCCGCTGCCGCACTCCGTGCTATTGCCACTCTATTCCGCAACTGAGTGCTGCTCCGCTGTTGCTGCGCACTCCGGTGCTTGCCGCTGAAAATGGTTTTGTTTCGCTGCTGCCGGTGCTATTGCCTGCACTGTGCCGACTGCGGTGTATTGCACTGCTCGTGTATTTGCCGCTGCTGCCGGTGCTGGTACTGCTGCGGTGCTGCTGCCGGTGCTGGTGCCGCTGCTGCTGCCGCCTGCCGGTGCTGCTGCCGCTGCTATTGCCGCTGCTGCCGGGTACTGCTGGCGCTGCTGCCGGTGCTGTTACCGCCACTGCCGGTGCTGCTGCCGGTGCTGTTGCCGCTGCAACCAACTGCTACCTTGCTACTGCCGCGTGCTACTGCCACTGCTACCGGTGTGCCACTGCTGCCGGTGCTACTGCTGCTACTGCCAGTGCTATTGCCCCTGCTGCCAGTGCTATTGCACTACTATTGCCACTACTGCCAGTGCTATTGCCACTACTGCGGTGCTATTGCCACTGCTGCTGCCGGTGCTGCTGCTGGTGCTATTGCCCCCCGCTGCCGCTGCTGCCGGTGCTGCTGCCGGTGCTGATTGCCTGACTGCCGGTGCTAATGCCGGTGCTGCACTGCCGCTGCTGCTGGTGCTGCTGCCGGTGCTATTGCCGGCTGCCGCTGCTGCCGGTGGTGCTGCCGGTGCTGTTGCCGCTGCTGCCGCTGCTGCCGTTGCTGCTGCCACTGCTGCCGGTGCTGCTGCCGGTGCTGTTGCCGCTGCTGCCGCTGCTGCCCGGTGCTATTGCCACTGCTGCGGTGCTGCTGCCTGCTGTCCTGCTGCTGCCGGTGGCGCTGCCGCTGCTGCCGGTGCTATTGCCGCTGCTGCCGGTGCTGTTGCCGCTGCTGCCGGTGCTGCTGCCGCCGGTGCTATTGCCCGCTGCTGCCGGTGCTCTTGCCGCTGCTGCCGGTGCTACTGCTGGTGCTATTGCCACTACTGCCACTGCCGCGTGCTTTGCCGCTACTGCGGTCTTTCCGCTGTCTGTTTATTGGTTCTATTTTCCGCTGCTGCCGTGCTGCTCCTGCTATTGCCACTCTGCCGGTCTTTGCCTTTTTTATTTTTTCTTCTCTCTCTTTTCACTCTCTTTTCCCTCTCCGTCTTTGCCGCCTGCTGCCCCCGGTGCTATTGCCACTGCTCCGGTGCTGCTGCCGGTGCTCGCACCTGCTGCTGTCTGCTGCCGGTGCTGGTACTGCTCCGTGCTGCTGCCTGCTCTCTGCTCCGTCTTTGCTACTTTCCCTGCTCCTGCTTTCCCTTCCGTCTATTCCTTTCCTTCTTTCCTTTTCCCTCTCCGTGCTCTGCCGCTGCTGCCACCTGCCACTGCTGCTGCTGCTGCCGCTGCTGGTGCTGCTGCCGCTGCTGCTGCCTGCTGCTGCCGGTGCTGCTGCCGCTGCTGCCGCCGCTGCTGCCGCTGCTGCTGCCTGCCGCCGCTGCTGCTGCCGCTGCTATATGCTGCTGCCTGCCATATGGTGCTGCTGCTGCTATATGCCGCTGCTGCCGCCGGTGCTGCTGCCGCTGCTGCCGGTGCTGCTGCTGCCTGCTGCTGCCGGTGCTGCTGCCACCGGTGCTGCTGCCGCCGGTGCTGCCGCCACTGCTGCCGCTGCTGCCGCTGCTGCCGGTGCTGCACGCTGCTGCCGGTGCTGTTGCCGCTGCTGCTGCTGCTGCCGCCGCTGCTGCCGCCGCTGCTGCTGCTGCTGCCGCCGCTGCTGCTGCTGCCACCGGTGCTGCTGCCGCCGCCGGTGCTGCTGCCGCTGCTGCTGCTGCTGCCGGTGCTGCTGCCACTGCTGCTGCTGCTGCCGCTGCTATTGCCACTGCTGCCGCTGCTATTGCCGCTGCTGCCGCCGGCTGCTGTGCTGCTGCTGCCGGTGCTGCTGCCGGTGCTGCTGCCGCTGCTGCCCTGCCGCCGGTGCTGCTGCCGCTGCTGCCGGTGCTGCTGCCGCTGCTGCTGCTGCCGCTGCTGCCGGTGCTGCTGCCGCTGCTACCGGTGCTGCTGCTGCTGGTGCTGCTGCCGCTGCTGCTGCGCTGCTGCCGCCACTGCTGCCGCTGCTGCTATATGCCGGTACTGCTGCCGCTGCCGCTGCTGCTGCCGCTGCTGCTGCCGCTGTGCTGCCACTGCCGCCGCTGCCGGTGCTATTGCCGCTGCTGCTGCTGCTGCCACTGCCGGTGCTGCTGCCGCTGCTGCTGCCGCTGCTGCCGCTGCTGCCGGTGCTGCCCTGCTGCCGCTGTGCCGGTGCTTGCCGCTGCTGCCGGTGCTGCTGCCGCTGCTGCTGCCGCTGCTGCCGGTGCTGCTGCTGCTGCCGCTGCTGCCGGTGCTGCACACACTGCTGCTGCTATTGCCACTGCTGCACACTGCTGCACACCACCGGTGCTGCTGCTGCTGCTGCCGGTGCTGCTGCCGCTGCTGCCGGTGCTGCTGCCGGTGCTGCCGCCGCTGCTGCCGGTGCTGCTGCCGCTGCTGCCGGTGCTGCTGCCGCTGCTGCCGCTGCTGCTGCCGGTGCTGCTGCTGCTGCCTGCTGCCGCTGCTGCTGCCACCGCTGCTGCTGCTGCTGCTGCCGGTGCTGCTGCCGCTGCTGCCGGTGCTGCTGCCGGTGCTATTGCTGCTGCTGCCGCTGCTGCTGCCGCTGCTGCCGGTGCTGCTGCCGCTGCTGCTGCTGCCGGTGCTGCTTGCTGCTGCTGCTGCCGGTGCTGCTGCCGCTGCTGCCGCTGCTGCCGGTGCTGCCGCCGCTGCTGCCGCCGTGCTGCTGCCTGCCGGCTGCTGCTGCCGGTGCTGCTGCCGCTGCTGCCGGTGCTGCCGCTGCTGCCGGCCGCTGCTGCCGGTGCTGCCGGTGCTGCCGCTGCTGCCGGTGCTGCCTGCTGCCGGTGCTGCTGCTGCTGCCGGCTGCTGCCGCCGGTGCTGCTGCCGGTGCTGCTGCTGCCGCAGTACTACTACCACTACTACCTCTGCTGCCAGTACTATTGCTGCTGCTACCAGTGCTGCTGCCAGTACTATTGCCACTACTACCAGTACTATTACCACTACTACCCTGCTACCAGTGCTACTACCGCTGCTACTACCCTACTACCAGTACTATTGCCACTGCTACCGGTGCTGCTGCTACTGCAGTACTACTACCGCTGCTGCTGCCACCGGTGCTACTACCAGGTGCTATTACCACTACTGCCGGTGCTATTACCACTACTACCACCAGTACTATTACCACTACTACCACTACTACCACCATTACCACTACTACCACCCTATTACCACTACTACCACTACTACCAGTACTATTACCACTGCTACTACCTACTACTACCAGTACTATTACCACTACTACCAGTACTACCACTACTACCTCTACTACCAGTACTATTACCACTACTACCAGTACTACTACCAGTACTATTACCACTACTACCAGTACTATACCAGTACTATTACACTACTACCAGTAC
>CAMRHE010002068.1:0-13500 GCA_947044405.1 Leptodactylus fallax | reverse complement strand
AAGTCATATGAAAAAGTTTGGGCACCCCTGATGGACACCGTAATATTTCAGGATTGAAATGAGGTTTATTGTACTAACAGAAAATGTGCAATATGCATTAAACCAAAATTTGACCGGTGCAAAAGTATGGGCACCTCAACAGAAAAGTGACATTAATATTTAGTAGATCCTCCTTTTGCAAAAATAACAGCCTCTAGTCGCTTCCTGTAGCTTTTAATCAGTTCCTGGATCCTGGATGAAGGTATTTTTGACCATTCCTCTTTACAAAACAATTCCAGTTCAGTTAAGTTTGATGGTCGCCGAGCATGGACAGCCCGCTTCAAATTATCCCACAGATGTTCAATGATATTCAGGTCTGGGGACTGGGATAGCCATTCCAGAACATTGTAATTGTTCCTCTGCATGAATGCCTGAGTAGATTTGGATCATTGTCTTGCTGAAATATCCATCCCCGGCGTAACTTCAAATTCGTCACTGATTCTTGTACATTATTCTCAAGAATCTGCTGATACTGAGTTGAATCCATGCGACCCTCAACTTTAACAAGATTCCCGGTGCCGGCATTGGCCACACAGCCCCAAAGCATGATGGAACCTCCACCAAATTTTACAGTGGGTAGCAAGTGTTTTTCTTGGAATGCTGTGTTTTTGGACGCCATGCATAACGCCTTTTTGTATGACCAAACAACTCAATCTTTGTTTCATCAGTCCACAGGACCTTCTTCCAAAATGAAGCTGGCTTGTCCAAATGTGCTTTTGCATACCTCAGGCGACTCTGTTTGTGGCGTGCTTTCAGAAACGGCTTCTTTCGCATCACTCTCCCATACAGCTTCTCCTTGTGCAAAGTGTGCTGTATTGTTGACCGATGCACAGTGACACCATCTGCAGCAAGATGATGCTGCAGCTCTTTGGAGGTGGTCTGTGGATTGTCCTTGACTGTTCTCACCATTCTTCTTCTCTGCCTTTCTGATATTTTTCTTGGCCTGCAACTTCTGGGCTTAACAAGAACTGTCCCTGTGGTCTTCCATTTCCTTACGATGTTCCTCACAGTGGAAACTGACAGGTTAAATCTCTGAGACAACTTTTTGTATCCTTCCCCTGAACAACTATGTTGAACAATCTTTGTTTTCAGATCATTTGAGAGTTGTTTTGAGGAGCCCATGATGCCACTCTTCAGAGGAGATTCAAATAGGAGAACAACTTGCAATTGGCCACCTTAAATACCTTTTCTCATGATTGGATACACCTGGCTATGAAGTTCAAAGCTCAGTGAGGTTACAAAACCAATTTTGTGCTTCAGTAAGTCAGTAAAAAGTAGTTAGGAGTATTCAAATCAATAAAATGATAAGGGTACCCAAATTTTTGCACCGGTCAAATTTTGGTTTAATGCATATTGCACATTTTCTGTTAGTACAATAAACCTCATTTCAATCCTGAAATATTACTGTGTCCATCAGTTATTAGATATATCAAATTGAAATGGCTGTTGCAAACACCCAAACATTTAGAACTAAAAATGATTAAGATTAATAGGGGTGCCCAAACTTTTTCATATGACTGTATGTGGCCGTTTAGGCTAAGGCCCCACGTTGTGGAACGCAGCTAAAAAAACGATGTGTAAAAAAAGCAGCGAAAACGCATCATGTTGCGGATTTTCTTCCCTTACTACACCCATAGGGAAAACATGAGTATTTCCACAGGTGTAACTGACATGGTGTGTTTTTCCGCATCTGTTTTATACTGCATTGTGTGGATGGGATTAGCCAGAATCTCATTCACTTTGCTGGTACTGTTAAATGCTGCATTTTTTTCTGTTGCTTTTCTGCAGCAAACAAAACGCTGTGTTCCTGCAACGTGGAACTTCAGCTTTAGGGAAAATCCACATGACCAGCAGATTTGTTGTAGAATTTCTGCAACTGAGAAAAAGCTCTATGAATCTAAATAAACAGTGTCTGAATTTTCTTTTTCTGGCACCACGTGAGTTTATCCTAAAAAGCAGAGCCAAATTCTAGGGTACAGAGACCATAAAAACATCAGTTTTCTGAAAATGGTCTAGTAGGTTTCTATCTTCTTTATAGAGAGATACAAATATTATGTGTGTTCTTGATGTTTAAGGCTTGTTTCAAATATTTGTAGCAGTTGTCAAACTGTGCATTTATTACACATGAAATGAAGACTGGCTTTACAATAGCACCTTCAATTACATAAATAATGATTTCTCAATATTTGTCTCTATGCAGGATGTCCATATCTGTTTTGTTAAGAATAATCCCAATGGTATAAACATTTTCCAAATCATCTGGAGTTTGCATTTCCTGGAATTTATTGCTTTGCAGATTTGTTCCTTTTTATTGTTTATTTGTCAGACGTTCCTTGCAAACAGCAAGGGAACATTCTTGGTGGTCCTGAAACTTAGGCAAAATATGTGTCTTAAATCTAGAAGTAGAAATACTCCATGACTTGTAATTGAATTCTATTATTTGGAAATTGACGGCATGCCATGAATTGTGTGTAGGAGGGATAAAAGTCATCATTTACTTTGCATTGTTAGAGGAAACAAACAGTTAGGAGACACTGAATAGCTAAATTCTTACAATCCATAACATAAGTAAAGCTATTTCTTTTTTGGTGTAGCTATACTAATCTACATAAATATCTATACTAATCTCCAGTTATTCTTAAGAAACGGTAAACCTGTGTGAAATGGCAAGCTCAGACTGGGACTAAAATACACCCCTTGATCACAAACTCCATCAACCCATATGCAATATCCTACCCCCACCCATTGACTGATATACAATATTCGAACCCAGCCCCTCTTCCCCACCATATTACTGAAGAAAGTTTTACACCAAATGCATGCCCTTCATGCCCTTTATACCAACAACTCGAGAAGGTAAATATAAGTAGAACGTAAAAACATCTAATCATACGGTCAAGTGTACAGTCATGGCCAAAAGTTTTGAGAATGATACAAATATTAATTTTTACAAAGTCTACTGCTTCAGTTTTTCTAATGGCAATTTGCATATACTCCAGAATGTTATAAAGAGTGATCAGCTTAACAGCAATTACTTGCAAAGTCAATATTTGCCTAGAAAATGAACTTTATCCCCCAAAACACATTTCAACATCATTGCAGCCCTGCCTTAAAAGGACCACCTAACATCGTTTCAGTGATTGCTCCATTAACACAGGTGTGGGTGTTGATGAGGACAGGGCTGGAGATCAATCTGTCATGATTAAGTAAGAATGACACCACTGGACACTTTAAAAGGAGGCTGGTGCTTGCCATCATTGTTTCTCTTCTGTTAACCATGGTTATCTCTAAAGAAACACGTGCAGTCATCATTGCACTGCACAAAAATGGCCTAACTGGGAAGAGTATTGCAGCTAGAAAGATTGCACCTCAGTCAACAATCTATCGCATCATCAAGAACTTCAAGGAGAGAGGTTCCATTGGTGCCAAAAAGGCTCCAGGGCGCCCAAGAAAGACCAGCAAGTGGCAGGACCGTCTCTTAAAAGTGTTTCAGCTGCAGGATCGGGCTACCAGCAGTGCAGAGCTTGCTGAGGAATGGCAGCAGGCAGGTGTGAATGCATCTGCACGCACTGTGAGGCGGAGACTCTTGGAGCAAGGCCTGGTCTCAAGGAGGGCAGCAAAGAAGCCACTTCTCTCCAGAAAAAACATCATGGACAGACTGATATTCTGCAAAAGGTACAGGGAGTGGACTGCTGAGGACTGGGGTAAAGTCATTTTCTGTGATGAATCCCCTTTTCGATTGTTTGGAACATCTGGAAAACAGCTTATTCGGAGAAGAAGAGGTGAGCACTACCACCAGTCTTGTCTCATGCTAACTGTAAAGCATCCTGAAACCATTCATGTGTGGGGTTGCTTCTCAGCCAAGGGAATCGGCTCTCTCACAGTCTTGCCTAAAAACACAGCCATGAATAAAGAATGGTACCAGAATGTCCTCCAAGAGCAACTTCTCCCAACCGTCCAAGAGCAGTTTGGCGCTCAACAATGCCTTTTCCAGCATGATGGAGCACCTTGCCATAAAGCAAAGGTGATAACTAAATGGCTCAGGGAACAAAACATAGAGATTTTGGGTCCATGGCCTGGAAACTCCCCAGATCTTAATCCCATTGAGAACTTGTGGTCAATCATCAAGAGACGGGTGGACAAACAAAAACCAACAAATTCAGACAAAATTAAAGCATTGATTCTGCAAGAATGGACTGCTATCAGTCAGGATTTGGTCCAGAAGTTGATTGAGAGCATGCCAGGGAGAATTGCAGAGGTCCTGAAGAAGAAGGGTCAACACTGGAAATATTGACTTGCTGCATTAACTCATTCTGTCAATATAAGCTTCTGTTACTCATAATATGAATGCAATTATATTTCTGTATGTGATAAAAACATCTGACAAACACACATAAAAACCAGAGGGCAGCAGATCATGTGAAAATATAATATTTGTGTCATTCTCAAAACTTTTGGCCATGACTGTACACTCACTTTTTTTTTTAGTCAGAGACAGGTGTATCCTACCATTATAGAAACACCAATATAACAAATAATACTGCCATACAGTGACCATATGGTACTCAGATACCAGTTGCAGAGTAGCGAATACAGCATTGATCAGAAAAAGTCCCAGGCAGAATACACAACAAATAGGCAGGGCTTATCACCACTCCTGACATGTCTGATTTAGTATATACAGTCATATGAAAAAGTTTGGGCACCCCTATTAATTTTAATCATTTTTAGTTCTAAATATTTGGGTGTTTGCAACAGCCATTTCAATTTGATATATCTAATAACTGATGGACACAGTAATATTTCAGGATTGAAATGAGGTTTATTGTACTAACAGAAAATGTGCAATATGCATTAAACCAAAATTTGACCGGTGCAAAAATTTGGGTACCCTTATCATTTTATTGATTTGAATACTCCTAACTACTTTTTACTGACTTACTGAAGCACAAAATTGGTTTTGTAACCTCACTGAGCTTTGAACTTCATAGCCAGGTGTATCCAATCATGAGAAAAGGTATTTAAGGTGGCCAATTGCAAGTTGTTCTCCTATTTGAATCTCCTCTGAAGAGTGGCATCATGGGCTCCTCAAAACAACTCTCAAATGATCTGAAAACAAAGATTGTTCAACATAGTTGTTCAGGGGAAGGATACAAAAAGTTGTCTCAGAGATGTAACCTGTCAGTTTCCACTGTGAGGAACATAGTAAGGAAATGGAAGACCACAGGAACAGTTCTTGTTAAGCCCAGTAGTGGCAGGCCAAGAAAAATATCAGAAAGGCAGAGAAGAAGAATGGTGAGAACAGTCAAGGACAATCCACAGACCACCTCCAAAGAGCTGCAGCATCATCTTGCTGCAGATGGTGTCACTGTGCATCGGTCAACAATACAGCACACTTTGCACAAGGAGAAGCTGTATGGGAGAGTGATGCGAAAGAAGCCGTTTCTGAAAGCACGCCACAAACAGAGTCGCCTGAGGTATGCAAAAGCACATTTGGACAAGCCAGCTTCATTTTGGAAGAAGGTCCTGTGGACTGATGAAACAAAGATTGAGTTGTTTGGTCATACAAAAAGGCGTTATGCATGGCGTCCAAAAAACAAAGCATTCCAAGAAAAACACTTGCTACCCACTGTAAAATTTGGTGGAGGTTCCATCATGCTTTGGGGCTGTGTGGCCAATGCCGGCACCAGGAATCTTGTTAAAGTTGAGGGTCGCATGGATTCAACTCAGTATCAGCAGATTCTTGAGAATAATGTACAAGAATCAGTGACGAATTTGAAGTTACGCCGGGGATGGATATTTCAGCAAGACAATGATCCAAAACACAGCTCCAAATCTACTCAGGCATTCATGCAGAGGAACAATTACAATGTTCTGGAATGGAATGTTCATCCCAGTCCCCAGACCTGAATATCATTGAACATCTGTGGGATAATTTGAAGCGGGCTGTCCATGCTCGGCGACCATCAAACTTAACTGAACTGGAATTGTTTTGTAAAGAGGAATGGTCAAAAATACCTTCATCCAGGATCCAGGAACTGATTAAAAGCTACAGGAAGCGACTAGAGGCTGTTATTTTTGCAAAAGGAGGATATACTAAATATTAATGTCACTTTTCTGTTGAGGTGCCCATACTTTTGCACCGGTCAAATTTTGGTTTAATGCATATTGCACATTTTCTGTTAGTACAATAAACCTCATTTCAATCCTGAAATATTACTGTGTCCATCAGTTATTAGATATATCAAATTGAAATGGCTGTTGCAAACACCCAAATATTTAGAACTAAAAATGATTAAGATTAAAAGGGGTGCCCAAACTTTTTCATATGACTGTATTTACTGTATATGCCTGGATCATCTTTTTTAATATACCTCTGCATTATACCCTTAGTGTGGAGAGTGAACCCCAGGAGCACTACAGGACGATGGCCCTACTGATGCAGTCAGCCTGCTAAGCACAGGAGGTGGAGCACTGGGAGGTTGAAGAGCTGGGTTTTAGCGCTCATTGGGTTGTAGGCACACAGAATGACCTCATTGTTGGTGAATATACATCAGAGAGAAAAGTGGCCCTAGGTGGACCAGGAGAAAGCCGAATGTAGGATCCTGGAAGAACCCAAGGCTATTCATGACGGGGGAGTACACAATGGCATCTCGGTCTCTTGTGAACTGACACTAGAGACTAGTATGGTAGAGCGATCCAAATGTCACTTTAACACACCCTGCCTGAGGGAAAGGTAGGCTGCCCTTGCATTGGCCAGGTGCCTGAAGGTGAATGATGAAAGGCCCTTTTATTATTGTCCATTGTTTGCAAATTGTTCCCAAGTTGTCTCCCATTTTTGTAGATAAAGAAATCTAAAACTTCAATACCATCATTTCCTGTGTCCATGATCTGTAATGCCATTCCTCTGTTATTCATCCTGAAAATGTATAAACAAATTTACATCTGTGTGTTGCTATTCCCTTTGTCAAAGGGGTATGTCCCCTACACATGTGACAGTACCCTTGCATCACTGACAGTATTAGAAAATTTTGTGGTACATAATATTAAAAAGGGAAATGATAATACCGAATTGTAAATTTGGCCTGGGCAGAATGGAGACTTTTTTGCAGTACCACTGATTGATTTTATTAAGTGAGTGCTACTGTACACAAGGTTGCACACAACTGCAGTTGTAGCTCCATAATTAATCAGTTGAATGGTAAAAAGTCTCATGTAAGCCAGGCTTTACATTTCCAGGTGAAATAACAGAAGTATGTCACAAGACAGAGTTCTAAGTAAGGTTTTTAGGAATTGTTATCCCATAAGTAATACATCCCCTAAAAATTAGGTTAAGTGGTGAAAGGGGGCCTATAAGAATGGTAGTTCATCAAATGGTACCTAATGAGAAGGGGGGGTATTGGAGAGCACAATAGTCTTGCTGCAATACAATAATTTGAAGGGACACAGGATTAGAAATGAGCAAACTGATCGACCCAAATATTGGAGTCGAACCAAATATTCCAAATTGTTCGGGTTTTAATGTAACTGAATACTTTATGATTTGTGTTGGATGAACTAAAATGGCCACCATAACATGCATATTGCAGTGAAAATACACAAGAGACGTGTGTGTGTGTGTATGTTATGTCCTGGCATCATCTGACATCACCTGACATCACCTGACAGCCTCTTAGCCTATAATCAGTGGTAGGTGAACACCTTACAGTACTGATGTCACAGACATTATGTAAGATGCTGTGGGCAGAAACACAAGACATTTTAGTGATGGTCAGGCAAAGGGATGGATGTATTATTCACAGAGGCGTAGTTAGGGGTTCAGCACAGGGGGGGCAAACATGTCCAAGTGGGCCCCCAACTTGGACATGTTCGTATACCAATACTATGAGTATACGGTGAGCGTATAGTGGTATATAGCGGCTCTACACAGGGCTCTGCAGACGATTTAGGTGAATATAGGGCAGTAACATTTAGTGACTTACCGGTGACGTCTCTGACTAATCGTTCACATTCCCCGTCTCTTTTATCTGGTTGGCCATGACCACTTCTTCCAGTCTCTGTAAAGTTTGCAGCACAGACATCTTTGGCTCCTCACTTTTCCAGGCACCCGACCCATATTGTCCTCACCTACACAAAGCCCACATCCTGCTGCTACCCCCAATTATAAAATATATAATATATCCCCCCCCCCATAATGAATAATACCCCCAAGTGCATCTTTTAATTAATAACTTCCCTGTGCACCCCTTTAAATAGTGCCCCTTATTAATAATGCCCAAGGTGTTTCCTAATTAAAAAGAAAAAAAAAAAAAAAAAAGGGAAAAAAAAATTATTGGGATTCCAATAACCGGGACCCCGAGGATCAGCTGTTTGAATGGTACCTGTGTAAGCGCCGTGACACCTTCTCTGTTTACATAGTGTCATTCTTTTCATAGCGGCCATGTAATGTAACTACAGCCTCGTCCTATACACATCTATGTGACAAGACTGGAATGACATCACAGGGTCGCTATAAACAGACAGCGTGTGATATAAACAGGCGCCATGGCCCCTTCATACAGCTGATCAGTGGGGAATCACTTATCTCTTATTGATGATTTATTCTGAGGATAGATCATCAATAAAAATAAGCTGGAAAACGACTTAAGGCTAAGGCCCTATGTGGCGTCCCACAGCAAAAAACAGCTGTGGGGAAAACCGCGGCGGCGATGCATCACGAGTTCTTCCTGCAGCACTTTGCACAGAATGTTTGCAGAGGTTTCCTCTGAAGACTTTCTGCTTCAATTATATCTATAGGGAAACCGCCGGCGTTTCCATAGGTATAATTGACAAGCTGCGTTTTCCAAAACTGCAACTGTATTGGAAATCGTAGCGTATCCGCTGCGTGTATTTTACTGCAAAGTGGAGATGGGTTGGGGCCCCATGTGGTGAAAACCCACAGAAAAAAAAAGTGGCATTCTAGCAAATCCCATCCACACATTGCGAAAAAATACGTGCAGCAGACGCACTGCGATTTCCAAAACCGTTGCGGTTTTGGAAATTGCAGCATGTCAATTATACCTATGGAAACACTGATGGTTTCTGTATAGGTGTATTGAAAACAGAAAGTCCACAGGGGAATCCTCTGCGGACCTTCTGTGAAAAGCGCTGCGGGAAAAACCACAATGTTACCGCCGCAGTTTTTCCTGCAGCGCTTTTTTTGCTGCAGCCCGCTACATGGGGCCTTAGCCTTAATAAAGCCCAAGTGCCATCATAATTAAATTAATTGCCCCCTCATATTGTGCCCCTGATTCCCCCCTGACATAAATACTGCAGCTCTAATGGCTCCTTATATTAATGACCACCCTCTTATGTTCATAATTCCTCCTAATATAAATGATGCCCCCTAATGGCCCCTTATATAAATAACCTCCCCCTTGTATTCATAATACCCCCTAATAACCCTTATATAAATGACCCCCCCATCGTCATAATGCCACCTAATGAATCCTCCCTTTATAGTTATAATTCCCTCTCCTAACCACCCCTTATACTATTAATATACCCTCAACTGTGCTAAAAAAAGAAAAAAAAAGTCATACTCACCTGTGATGCTGATAAATGGAGCCGCCGATGCTTCCTCCCTGTCCACGCACAGGACGTCTGTGTCTGAGCGCAGGTGGCGCGATGTTGTGATGTCATCGCGCCGCCTGTGTGAGAAGAAGACATCAGTCTGTGCTCTCGGGGGACTTGTAAACCGCAAGCCTCATATAGCTTGTGGTTTACAATACTGTGAAGTTGCAGGATACGTTTTAACTAGATCAGTGTCTGCAGACACCGATCCAGTTAGAAATAAAGGATGTATTAATGGTGGCCCCGGGGTGAGCCCCAAAGAGTCAGTGGGCCCGGGGCAGCCGCCCCTCTGCCCCCCGCTAGCTACGCCTCTGATTATTCATCACTGCATACATCATTAAAGCAATTACTCAAATTTCTACTGTAATACACAGCAGCAAAACTTTCAAATAGAACTAGAGAATCATAGGAGTAGATTTACGCAATTACAGGTAGAAAGTGAGATAAATCATAGGAGTGAAGGAGAATATCTGCTTTGTGAGCCTGTGACAGAAGCAGTACAGACACTGGAAGTTAAAACTTTCATTGCCAATGATCTAATTTTGTTTGTCAGTTTTTCTAGTCAAGACTTTTTTGGGGGGGGGAAAAGTTTATATTTTTTTTCATTAAATACATACAAACTGCCATTCTAACATGAAATCAATGACGCAGGATGTACTAAACTGAAGAATTTATGTTAAGGGTTTGTTTTTTTGTTACCCAATATACATACAAACTACTGTTCTAATGGCAAAACACTGATTCTGACTGTGCTAATCTGAAAAATCTCCTTTTGATTAACCAATAAGCATACAAGGTGCTGTTCTGACAGTCAAAAAACTCGAGCTTACTGACGTAGTGTTGTTTTAGTCTTAATAGTCACTGACTAGGCCCGTGATGGCGAACCTATGGCACGTGTGCCAGAGAAGGCACGCAGAGCCCTCTCAGTTGGCACGCGCGCCGTCGCCATGATCGCTCACTAACTGGGAATCCGGTACAGGATTCCCCATTAGTGAGCAATCGCTTCTTTCGCACATACGCACTGAATGCAGAGTGTAACCTCTGCCCCGACGCAGGTGTGATGACGTAAGTCATCAGCGCACGGGATCAGAAGAAGGAGGATGCTCTTCGTGGGACTGCATACTGGGTAAGTAGCATAAACTACTGTGTGGGGACCCACTGTGAAGCATATACTACTGTGTGGGGGCCCACTGTGAAGCATATACTACTGCGTGAGGCCCCACTGTGAAGCATATACTACTGCGTGAGGCCCCACTGTGAAGCATATACTACTGTGTGGGGGCCCACTGTGAAGTATATACTACTGTGTGGGGCCCTACTGTGAAGCATATACTACTGTGTGGGAGCCAAATGTGGAGAATATAATACTGTGCGGGGGCCACTGTGAAGCATATAATACTGTGTGAGAGCCACTGTGGGCATATAATACTGTATGGGGGCTACTCTGGAGCATATCATACTGTCTGGGCGCCATTCTGGAGCATATAATACTGTCTGGGGACCACTTCGGCGCAAATTGTACTGTCTGGGGGCCACTGTGGAGCGCATTGTACTGTGTGGGGGCCCTTCACTATTTATATCACGCAGTATCTGTTTTATAGCAGACATGTGATATTATTACAGGCTGTAATAACCTTGCACGGTCACTATAAAACAGATCCTGGTTAATTTAAGGTTAAATTGCCGTGTTGGCACTTTACGATAAATTAGTGGGTTTTGGGTTGCAGTTTGGGCACTCGGTCTCTAAAAGGTTTGCCATCACTGGACTAGGCCATGCTTTTAGTGCTTTGCTATTTTTCATGGAATAGTAAACAAAAAAAAAAAGACATACACACAGCGTCAGAATTATTGCTATTATAATTAAGCAGTGCACAGTAAAATGACTAGAAAAACAGTGTAGGGGACAGGCATAAAGAGGGAAAGGAGCACACATTAATCCAAGTACTTACAATAAGAATGTGGGTGGCAACAGCAAGACTACTGTATTTCTGGTCTTGACAGCCTCACCAGTAGCCACAGTGTTGTCGTACTTTCCAAGAAAAAAAGATGTTTTTGAAAGCAGGGAAAAACAAATGCTCAGGCAGGTTTCTCTGTGTTTCTCCTCCTACTCTATTGTAACATGTAATTTACCATGCTGTCTTTCTGTACTGTGAACTGTCTTGTATATCTTCACTGACACAGATCACATTTTCTAGTAGTAATGTGGCATCTGCTGAGAGAGATATTCCTCATATCTCAAGACTTCATCTTTTTTTGTCTCCTTGATGAGTTGAATGAGAACTGCTAGTTTTTTTTGGATGTAGAGGAGGTACAGGTGTAAGACATGAGTGTTGGTGGTAGAGGTGGTAATGGCAGGGGGTGTGCTACTGATACTCATGCTGGTAGGGGCACTAGGGGGAAATCTGTTAGGAATTGAGAGGGAATATAGGAATCCCATTGCCATAGTGAGTAACAAAAAAGTGAGAAAGATGTTGAAATTACTGAATCTGATGATGATTCTATTGCAGATAAGTCCTGGCAATCGGGTCAGACTGACAGGATGACATCAGAGGAGAAGAATGGTGGTAAATAAAATAGTACAAATTCCATCTGATGTGCAGTCTCAACATCCAAAAAACCTGCCTTGAATAGGTCTAAAGCATGTTTGAGGAGTAGTGGCACTGGCCGACTCGGCCACTGCTGCTGATGTTGGCGGCAGAATCAATGTGCGATCATCTCCTGTATGGCAATTTTTGAGCACATTACCAAATAATAAATCCATGGCAAGGTGCAAGATCTGCAAGCTGAAAATTAGCCATGGCCATGCAGGCACACATGTTGGAACTAGGTCTCTCCGTACTCACATGAAATGGCATTAGCAGTTCATTTGGCAAAATAGAATTGACAGTGACATTGACAGGCAAAATGAGCAAGACCATTCTATTGCTTATCCCCATGATCCTTCTTGTAGTCAGGCCACATCCACACCTAGCACATGGTCATCGATGTTATCATTATCATCTCAGTCAACCTTTCCTCCTCCTCCTCCATGCCGTCAGTCATGATCTATAACTGAATGTATTGCAATCTGGCATCCGGTTGGTCTGCAATTTTAACTCGTACCTGGCCTAAGTTACTGGCGGTGCAGTCACTGCCAGGCCACTTAGTGGATTCCACTGCATTTTGCCAACTGATCTCAATGGAGATTATTTAGCCAATACCAAATCTGATAAGTAAGACTTAATATTAATAGTGGTATAATGAACAATAGTAAACCCCTCAGATAATCACCACTAATAATGATGAACACAGCGGACACACTGGCCACAATGAATGTAAAGTAATGACAATAACAGTCATACATACAAATAAATGCACTGACCTGGATATATTACCACACAAGATAGTATAGTAGCCACGACCTCCAACCCTCATTCCCAATGAACGTTTCACCCACAGCTTCACCAGAGCAAGCCATTGCTTACATTCCTCATCCTTCCCTTGATTTTTTGAGCTAGCATGCTATGCACACTGATGGTGTGCCTCAAATTTTTGTTGAAATTCTGTAAGTTGTCATGCCTTTGTGCCATATGAGCTCCTATACAGGGATACGTGGCAGCATAATCCAGGTTCTTTTCTTTCTTCCAAGTGGTATTCCCATGGTTATTGAATCCTTTCCATTTTGGAAGATATTCTAGCTTTTTTCAGCTAGCAGGACAGACACTCTGATAGTGTGTCACAAATTTTCTCGTAATTATCACTAATTGGTGCTGCTCCCATAAAGGGATACTTTTTTTGTGGCTTTTTTATAAAGTAAATTCTTTATCACTTCACTTTTAAAGTGGCAGGTACACTGACAGTGTGCCACAA
>CAMRHE010002067.1:0-13502 GCA_947044405.1 Leptodactylus fallax | reverse complement strand
TGGGGGGGGGGTATGAGTATTATCCCTCCCGCAACAGACTCTGGCGCTGACCTGTTACCCATGAGGTACAGTTAGTAGCCTTAACAAGGTTCACTGTACTAATCTCACAGTCTGAAGAATACATACAGATACCACATAAGGTTATAACAGTAGCTTTATAAGAATCAACAGGGTAATAATACATACATACAATATACTCAGAACACAGCAGTACTACAACAACCAACAAGTCCTCAACCGTCTTAGGTTATATACCCGGGTATATATATAGATATATAGCAAGAGTCCAGTGCACAATACCTCCAGGCAACAGAAGAGATGCAGGGGCCCCTGTGGATGACTGTGGATCCTCGGATTCTTCCAGGAGATGACAGACAGCCGATCAGGAGATGATGATGATGGTGGAGATTCTTCTCAGGCAGCAAACAGGGGCGACGGTGACGGCAGTAGATGCAGGCCTGACTACCCTAACACTGAGTCCTTAACCTGCCAGCTAAACTACTAGTGCCACCGGGCCTCTAACTAGCTAGTTGGCCTTCGGAAGCCTAACCTATCACTGCCCTGAACTATATATATATATATGGATCCCTAACTACGGTTACTAGCTAGGTCCTGTGAGTATATAGGGGTAACACATACCTAACTATATACTGTGAAGTAAATAGGAACAAGTGGTTCTTAGACTCCCCCAGACATAACATGTCTGTCTCAGCAGCTCTGCTCACATCTCTCCCCCCAGCAGCTCTGCCTCACATGTGTCTGACTCACTGTATTTACAAAACAAAATCTTGTACTAAATGCCTGGGGGTCTCTGAAGCCAAACTGCAGGGGCAAAGAAGCCAGATACATTATATACTAGTAGAAATGGCAGCCCCCACACTCTCCCTCTGGTGAAATCTTTACGTCACGTCAAAGACAGTACAAAGTCATAGTATACAGTCAATATTACCAATGACAATACCAATATGGTTGCTTTTGCATTTACAGAGTCACAACAGGTTAATAGGTATACATGCCAGCAGGAGCAAAAATTGGTAACATATTGACCAAAGTGGACACTGCACCCACCCAAGCATGGTATAAATGAGGCTGAGTAGTAAATCTGGGGTCCCCCAAACTATCATATGTCAGCATAGGTGGTGAGGGTGTCTAATTCTCTCTCCTCTCCGTACCTCTCCTGGAGGTAAACTAGCATGTCCAGGCCCTAAACTAGGTTGTCTGGCTCGTGGGAAGGGATGGTGCTGGTGGCGTAGGAGAGCTAGATCCCGGCTCATCTGTAGACACAGATCTAGGTAGAATTCTGGAGTTGGAGGGTTCATAGGTCTCCCTGAAGGAGAAGATAACAGGTGATCTAGGAACTTCAGGAGCCACAGTCCTATCACTCTCAGGGGAGTTTCAGGAAGGTCAGGTGGAATATCGGCTAAGGACTGTGGAGAATCGCAGGCCGAGCCATCATTGGAGATATCCATACCATCAATCTGAGGTACAGGCAACAAATGATTTCTATGCCAAGTCCTGATCCTCCCGTCCCGTCCTTTTATCTTGTAGACTGGTATTCCAGGCAACCGATCTACCACTGTAAAGAGTTCACTCCGCCATCGATCAGCCAGCTTATGTTTTGCAGATGCTCCCAAATTCGTAGCAGAACATGGTCCCCAGGGTTCAATCCTATCTTACTCGAAGATCAAATCTCCTTTTATTTCCTTCATTCACTTTGGCCGCATTTTCCTCAGCCAGCTGATAAGCACTCTTAAGCGTTTCTTTCAAACGTGCCACGTATGGGTAATGATCTCGATGACTGATACCATCGGTAGAGACCCCAACAAGATGTCAATAGGTAGCCTAGGCTCTCTTCCAAACATCAGAAAGTATGGTGAATATCCTGTGCTCTCGTGCCTTGTACTATTATAGGCATGCACCATAGCCTCCACTTTTCGACTCCAGGATCGCTTATCCTCAATTTGTAAGGTACCAAGCATATCAAGTAAAGTCCTGTTAAATCTTTCAGGGAAGGGTGCATCTCCCTCTGGATGGTAAGGCGTCGTCCGACTTTTGCGGATGTTCAACAACTGAAGTAACTCTTTGATCAGGTTACCTCAAAATCACGGCCTTGATCAGAATGCAACCGGTGTGGTAAGCCATAATGGATAAAATACTTTTCCCAAAGCACTCTTGCAACAGTGACTGCTTTTTGATCCTTAGTCGGAAAGGCTTGAGCATATCGTGTGAAGTGATCAGTCACCACCAATACATTTCCAAACCCTCTGGAGGAGTCGTCAATACAAAGGAAGTCTATGCAGACAAGATCCATGGGGCCCGAACTCTTCAAGTGTCCCATGAAGGCCGCTCGAACCGGGACAGTCTTCCTCTGCAAACATCTGCGACAGCACCTACACAGACGAGTCACGGTATCTCTCATTTTGGGCCAGTAGAATCGGTCTTGTATTAGGCCATAAGTCTTCTCAGGTCCCAAATGACCATGATAATCATGCAGACTTCGGAAAATCATCTTCTGAAAGCAGCTTGGAATAACTAGTTGGCGCCTTCCAGGGTGATCATGATACAGCACCACACGATAAAGTAGGCCATTGTCTATTTCAAACTTCTCCCAACTCGTAGAAGTTGACTGCATTCAGAGGGTAGGGATGTCTTTAACATTTCTCTGTCTTGAGAACTCACTGCTTGATAAAGAGGTCCAATTAAAGGATCAGTCTTTTGACTCCAGATCATTCGCTTTGAAGATATAGAACAACTCTCAAAGGATCCTAAAGCGGCAGGGTAGGCAAACATGTCTGGTACAGCTTCGGGACCTCCCCCAATAGAGTCAATAAGCCGAGTTTCAGAAAAGGCTACTCGGTCTTCAACTACAGCAGCCATGGCACACAAAGCTCCTACTCCAGGACTTGGCACTTCTTCCCATTCATCCACTACTTCCGGACTAGGTAATCCAGGCCGTCTTGATAGAGCATCTGCCCCAATGTTCTTAGGCCCCGATTTATACTTGAGTGTGAATTGGTAGTTGGATAAAGTTGCCAACCAGCGATGTCCTGTAGCATCGAGTTTAGCGGTTGACAAAACGTATGTCAGTGGATTGTTGTCTGTTCTTACTTCAAACGTGGCTCCGTATAAATAGTCATGTAATTTATCAACAATGGCCCACTTGAGCGCCAAAAACTCCAATTTATGTACTGGATAATTTTTCTCGCTGGGAGAAAGACTTCGACTTATGAAAGCTATGGGCCGTAACCCGGCCGGGTATTCTTGGTGCAGCACGCCACCTAATCCTTCAAAGCTGGCATCTACATGTAGCACATATGGCTTCTGTGCATCAGCATAAGCCAGAACGGGAGCTTCTGTCAATTTCTTCTTCAACAACTTAAATGCTTCTTCACAATCCGCAGTCCACCTATCGCCAAAAAGGCTTTTGGAAGACCCTTTCTTCTTTCCCGGATCTCCTGCATCACTCTTCAACAGGTCGAGGAGGGCTCGAGCAATTTTTGAATATCCTTCCACAAATCGTCGATAGAATCCACAAAACCCCAAGAAAGATTGCAACTCCGTAATATTTTGCGGTCGGGGCCAATTCACCACAGCTTCAATCTTACCAGGATCGGTAGCAACTCCTTCAGCAGAAACAATATGACCTACATAAGTGACCGAAGATCTACAAAATTTGCATTTGTCAGCCGACAACTTCAGCCCCTCTTCTTTTAAGCGATGGAGTACTCTCATGAGTCGTTCTTCATGTTCTTCCAGCGTCTTTCCAAACACAATAATGTCATCAAGATATACAAGGCATTCCCGGGGCACTAAATCACCTAACACTCTTTCCATCAACCTTTGGAACGTTGCTGGCGCACCTTTTGTACCTTGCGGCATACGAGTGAACTGAAAGAAACCCAAGGGGCATATGAAAGCTGTCTTTTCCTGATCCTCAGGTGCCATTGGGACTTGATAGTATCCCGATCTTAGGTCCAGCACTGTGAACCAACAGTTTCCATTCAGAGCTTCCAGAGCTTCTTCAATTCTCGGCAGTGTATACTGATCAGGTAAGGTTCTCCGGTTCAGAGTTCTGTAATCCACACATAGGCGAATTGCTCCAGATTTTTTTTCTTACCACCACAATAGGTGAGGCATAGGGGGCTCTTACTGTCCACAATGATCCCCTGACCTTTCATTTGCTGTAGAGTCTGTCTTAACTCATCAACATCCTTTGGAGCAACTCTCCGTGGTCGCTCCCGGAAGGGAGTAGAATCGGTCAATCGGAAAGTGTGTTGAGCACTTTTAGCACAACCTACATCCATATCATCCATGGAGAACACTTCCGATAATTCAGACAACTTCTGTGTCAGTCGCTGATTCCAGGCCTCTGGTAAATGTGGATCACTCAAGTCAAGATTGAGATTAGGGATTGCATCTCGGATTTGAATCCTGCACACTTCAGCGTATGGATTTACTCCAAGCACAGGGTAGCAGTGGGCCACATTCTGGTATGGTCCAATTACAATCGGATGCGGTGAACAGTTCCTCACTGTCACACAAGTAGATAACTCCACTTTATTTCTCCAGTCCTTTCTCTCTGGGATCACCATCCAGCCATTCTGGTTAATCATTTCTTCAGGGGTTTCCATAAGGATATAACTCCCCCCTTCAAGCAAATCGGGAGCAATGCTGGAGGCTACTCTCAGAATTCTCTCCCCGCCGGCAGGAACTTCCACGGTTCTCTCACCGATATGATATACCATTCCATGTCGATAGCCAGTAGACAGGGCATCACAGAGTTCTCTAAGATCAGAAGATATATTCACCGGCTGAGCTGCAGGGTTCCAATCTCTTCCAAGAAACTTCTGAAAAGCATAATGCACTGCGGGACAATTAGTGCCAAGTATCACAGGAGCTGCACAAGAATCCCCTGTATCAGGGCAGACAAGAGCCGTAATCTTCATGGGAGCGACACTCTGATCTTCTAATTCAGGGACAGCTATAACTACTTGTAGGCTGCCATCTACAGGATATGATCCTGAATTAAGCCCCCACAATTTCATTTGTCCTGTAGACTGAAGAGGTATATCCCTCAGATACTTTTGGTAGAACGAGCGATAAATCAGGGTCACTTGAGATCCTGTATCAAACAGGGCAGGAGCGGCATGACCATTGACAGTGACTTTGACAACGGACCTGGAGCCCGCGATAGCGCCTCTGGTATTTACTCGGCCCGCCTTCCTTTGGTGTCTTTGATTCTGAATAGAGAAGACAGCACTGTGTCCCAATCCCTCACTGTCCTCCGTACACTGTCTGGCAGTATGGCCCGTCTGACCACATTTATAACAGGTTCTAGCATCCTTCCTCCATTGAGTGGCAGTGGGTGGAGTGGCGGACTGTCTAAGTTCTGACCGCTCCGCTGGTTTGTCCTTGTTTGAATTAGGAACAACATCTTCTTTAGAGATGCTTTTCGCTTTCTTAGGGGTACTAAAACTAATGTCAGCTTCTTGTTTCTTCACTAACTTCATTAAGTCAGGAAATGGAAGGACTCTATCAGATAGTAAGACCTTGAGTACTTGAGCAAGAGGATGATGAGGTTGTAACCCTCTCACCAACTGACTGGTTCTCATAGCGTCTACCTCTGAAGTAGATATAGCTGCGTGGTACACCAGACGTGAAAGAAGTAGCTGTAAACGGTTAATAAAAGTAGAGACATTTTCCCCTTCTTTTTGACGAACCATTCGGTAATCAGCAACCATCTGGGCAAGGTCATAGTATGGCTCAAAGTGATCAGACAGTACTTGTATATAGTCCAATGCACTCACTCCTTCATGAGAGTCTCTGTACAAGCGGATCAATTCTGCAGCAGGAGACCGCAAACTTTCACTGATACGCTGCCGCTTGCCTTCTTCAGAGCAAGACCATTCCTTCAGGCATTGGAGAGTATGTTCTTTCCATATCTCAAAGTTTTCCTCCCCTTGTGGTACTGGGACATTACCAGAGAATACTTTTAGTTTCTTGTAGTGAGTGGCCTTAACAAGGTTCACTGTACTAATCTCACAGTCTGAAAAGAATACATACAGATACCACATAAGGTTATAACAGTAGCTTTATAAGAATCAACAGGGTAATAATACATACATACAATATACTCAGAACACAGCAGTACTACAACAACCAACAAGTCCTCAACCGTCTTAGGTTATATACCCGGGTATATATATAGATATATAGCAAGAGTCCAGTGCACAATACCTCCAGGCAACAGAAGAGATGCAGGGGCCCCTGTGGATGACTGTGGATCCTCGGATTCTTCCAGGAGATGACAGACAGCCGATCAGGAGATGATGATGATGGTGAGATTCTTCTCAGGCAGCAAACAGGGCGACGGTGACGGCAGTAGATGCAGGCCTGACTACCCTAACACTGAGTCCTTAACCTGCCAGCTAAACTACTAGTGCCACCGGGCCTCTAACTAGCTAGTTGGCCTTCGGAAGCCTAACCTATCACTGCCCTGAACTATATATATATATGGATCCCTAACTACGGTTACTAGCTAGGTCCTGTGAGTATATAGGGGGTAACACATACCTAACTATATACTGTGAAGTAAATAGGAACAAGTGGCTCTTAGACTCCCCCCAGACATAACATGTCTGTCTCAGCAGCTCTGCTCACATCTCTCCCCCCAGCAGCTCTGCCTCACATGTGTCTGACTCACTGTATTTACAAAACAAAACTTGCACTAAATGCCTGGGGTCTCTGAAGCCAAACTGCAGGGGCAAAGAAGCCAGATACATTATATACTAGTAGAAATGGCAGTTCCCTACACATGTGTATCCAAAAAGAAGTGATGTAAACCCTGGACGTGTGGCTAATCGCACTGATGATGTATTGCTACATTTTTATGATGCAACTAACAGGACTGGACATTGTATTTTCTAGTGAAGAGTTAGAAACTGTAAGGCCTCATGCACATGACCGTGTGCACAGTCACTTTGCTAGCTGTGTTTTTTTCACGGCTAGCACACTGACCCATTCATTTCTATGGTCCTGTACACATGACTGTGTATTTTCATAGTCCGGTGTATAGGGCCGTGGGAAAAACTCAAGACAGTTACTATTCCTGCCCGTTTTGCATCTTGTTCTCGCTGGCCTTAATGAATGGGGGGGTCACGAAGGCATGGGAGGCACACTGTTGTCTTCCATGTGCGGTCCATGCCATTCAGCTTCGGCCCGGTGACATGCACACGGGCATGTACATGTGGCCTAAGTGGCAGTGGTGTAGAATATGAGGTCATGTTCAGATCTATATCATATCTATACAAGACATGCTAGTAAATATTACATCATATAAAACAGGCGTGGTGAAGAATATTAGATACTTAATATATCAGTGATACTTACCATAGGATATGAACTGCAGTGGGTGCAATTCTTGGGGTACATCTTGTGGACAAATACTGTGGTTGAACAACACTTGCATAGCATAAGAAAAATTTGAGAAATGTAGTGTCCCATACACTATGTAACTACTATGCCAAGACAATAACTTGGTTTGAATACAATGACAAGCTAGATGGGCTAAAGATTAAGCCTTTGTTAAATGCGGAATGGGTAATGGAACAAGGAAATGTACCTTAGGAATATTAGGCATGGCTTATTACTTGGCAAGGATTTAGACTCAATATATGAAATGGGGCACAACAGGGTAATTTATTAAGACTAGTGTTCCGTACACCAGTCTTAATCCATTTCCCCAGTTGGCGCTAACTGTGTGAGGATCTGACTTCTTAATAATTTAGACGCAGTCCTGTGTGCCAAAATTGAAAACCGCACCAGTCAGGTACTGGTATAGTTATCAGGTATAACTCGTACCAGCTTTCTGGTGCAGTTTATAGTAAATTTGTTGGGTCTGACCCACCTTGCTTTCTGCCTTGCTACAACCATTTTTAAAAAAAGCAGCAAGTGGGGCGCAGAAGTAACAATGTGATGCATCTTTGGCACAAGAAAAGGCTGTGCACCAAAGGTGTAATACATTTAAACCCGTATACGCTAAAACACTGGTATAGATGGTTTAGTAAATTCCCCCCAATATGTGAAATATGACTTTAAAAAAAAGTCCAAATTAGAAAAAAGTAGTCAATACAGGACTTGTATTTAGAAGTAGCATTATTTTAGCCACTGTGAATGTTAATTGCAGCAAGGAATATTGTTATACATAGTTATCAAAGAGGGAAACTTGTAGTCATAAATGTGTCACATCATGTATCAATAAAAGAATCTCTAGCTCTAACTTGTGCAATTTTTGATAAATTGGAGCAAAATAACGTGTTATGTTGTCAACCTTTCTGAGGGGAGGATGATTCATAAAATAGCTTTATAGGTTTAACTTATTGTGAAATCTAATCAAAGGAAATGGATGAAAGAAAGAAATGGGTGTGTATAACAGAAAGTATGGAAAAAGGAAAAGAATAAGTTTATTACATACATATTATAATGTGTGTAAGAATCCTGGGAATACCCCAGTCCAGCATTGTTGCTTATACTAATATATACCGTGTTTCCCCGAAAATAAGACAGTGTCTTAATTAATTTTTGCTCCCAAAGATGTGCTGTGTCTTATTTTCAGGGGATGTCTTATTTTTTTTTCAATGAAGAAGAATTCACATTTATTGCTGAACAAAAAAATGAACATTTATTATATACGGTACTGTACAGTAGTTGTCATCACAAACCAGCATAACCAGACAAACTGTGAATCCTATCAAGAATTTCTTACTACCGTACCATTATTTTCATGTACAACAATTAACAGTATATGGTACATTTACCAATATTTACGGTACGAATAGAAAGTAAAATTTGTTCAATGACAGTTATGTCATCATCTTCTAGGACATCATCATAACAATCCAAACCATTAATTTCCCTGCACACAGTATCATTCCCCATAGTGGCCCCTGCACACAGTATCATTCCCCATAGTGGCCCCTGCACACAGTATCATTCCCCATAGTGGCCCCTGCACACAGTATCATTCCCCATAGTGGCCCCTGCACACAGTAGTTTGCCCCATAGTGGACCACCCATGAACAATTATTATACTGTGGGGTCTTTTCAGACCCCAGAGTATAATGATCGGAGATCCAGGGGAGGATAGAAACATAAAAAACAACGTTGCTTACCTGTTCCTCGCTCCGGTGCATGCCCGTGGGCTACTCCGGCCTTCTTCACTGTTAGACCAGGCCACGTCACGTGATCCGGCCGGCGTCGCGACGCAAAATGACGTCCGCTGACGTCACCAAACAGGCCCGGCCTGGAGAAGCGTAGGACAGGTAAGCACATAGTTTTTTATGTTCGCTCACCTCCCCTGGGCCGCCGTATTATTATACTCCGGGTCTGAAAAGACCCCGGAGTATAATGATAGCAGAGATTGTGGGGTTCTCCCGCGGCCTCACATTCGGGAACATACGCCTTACTTTCGGGGGATGCCTTATATTAGGCAATTCTCCGAAACCTCTCCTATGCCTTACTTTCGGGGGTGTCTTATTTTCGGGGAAACACGGTATCTATATATAAACTTGATATACTTTATTAGGTGGTTGCACCTGGTTTTATCTGACTCTTTAAGGTAGGATTCTATAGAAGAGTTACATTAAGCGTCCTGTCTACTATACACTTCTTAAGCCCACTTATTTAATCGTCTCTTCTAATTCACTAAATGCAGCCGTCATATGTTTGTGTTGCGATGCCAACGGTCTGACAAATGAGCACATAAGAAATGAGCAGGGACAGGATGCTGACTGTATTGAGCAGCAGGTATATGATTTATAGACCTCTCCATCCTTTGTTCACCTCTTCCGTGTGTGTAGCTCTGTCCTACAACTGAGATATGTCCCTTCTAATATAGTTATAGCCCTGTCTTTCATGTAATGCACTTATGTCAGACTGGACAGAGAGCAACTCTTTACATCCCTCCTTCTGTTTTCTCACACAGCCCATTTTCCTGCATACCCCAACATTGTACAATGGGTTTCTGCAACACAAACATGACAAAGAAAAATTTAATGTTGGGATGAAATATACAAATAAAAAAAATGTTGCAAAATACCAGCGTTGTTAATACCTCATTTTAATCCCCTGCTTATGTCCTCTGTCCTCATCTTTGCCATCTTTATTTGCAGCAGTGTGTGATGATGTTTCACCCACATTATTAAACTGAGGTTGCCAGTCTTCCACAGTGAAAACTCTTTGTGATACTCACCCCAAAAAAGTATTAAAAAGTGATCTTCTGAGGGGGAAAGGGTCTTCTCAAAGAAGACGGTTTAATATGGAAAACTGAAAATCCATCATACAGAAAATGTGGTTAGGGTAAGGGGGTGGTCTTCCAAAGAGGAGGTCTTAACAGGAGGTTTCACTGTATATTATTATATAAGCTGCATACTTACCTCTTTTTTTCACATATCAAAACTTTTATCTTGTTGGAGGTATAGTGTTCCATAGATGAGTGTATTAGGGAGTTGTCTGCTTTGGATGAACCATTTTTGTAAGGCTGATCACGGCTGTCCTCTGGTAGTCTGTGGGAAAACTCTGCAGCTTTTCTTCCTTTTTGCTGTAGTGCCGGTACAGGAAAAATTAAGTATTGCACAGAGTCTTATTAAAATCAATGGACTATGTGTTAAAAGGGATTTTTGGGACTAAAGTGATGACCTCAGATATGAGATCATTGGGGTCTGACACCTGGCACCAATGCCGATTACCTTTTTAAAGTGGCACTGGTGCTTGTGTGTTTATTAAATGAATGGAACGGAGAGTAATACTAAGCACAGCCACTATACAACATACGACGCTGTGCTTGGTATGCAGTGAAGAAGCCACAGCACCTATTCAAAGGCTGCAACCTTTCACCCTGCGGATTGTCAGAGGTTTCAGTTGTCGGACACCCGACAATCTGATATTGATCTGATACCAGCCTGACCATGGCTCCAATCAAAATAGGGGACAAACCTCCCCCATTCTCCTGAATACTTCAAAACAAAAATAAAAACAACAACGCAGAGTGGCACATAGCGTGATATTGCTTAAAAAATAGGTTGTACATAGATAATTGTGTTGAGAACAGGAGGTAGTCAAATGATTGGAGAAACAACAAGGATCATCCACTGAAAGTATGGTAGAAAGCCACTAAGTAGCACAAAAGCACTGGTCTATATTATAGTGAGCGTTCAACTGGCTGGGTCTGATGGTAAACAGTACCCCTTCAATTGGTGATCTCACAACCAGGATAGTTAGATATTATGGATGTTAATATAGGTGGGTTCTCACCTTTTCAAGTTGTGCTGGCCCCCAACTAACATAGTGGATGGATCCAGAGTATGTTTTGGTATATGTGAGCTGCGGAACCTCTAGGCGGCAGAATCTCCTGGATCCAGACGGTATACAGGTGGGATTGGCGGGAGAATCTCCCAAAAAATGGGTGTAGGATCGCGCTCACCAAAAGATGTTTTATTATACTCAAATAACACAACGCGTTTCGGGGAAACAGATCCCCTTTATCAAGTGTACAAGGGATAGCCTGAGAGGTAGGCTGTGAGATCTGAAGTGAGTGAGAGGCAAAATCTCACCACTTCAGATCTCACAGCCTACCTCCTCAGGCTGTCTCTTGTACACTTGATAAAGGGGATCTGATTTCCCCGAAACGTGTTGTGTTATTTGAGTATAATAAAGCATCTTTGGTGAAGCGCGGTCCCCCACACCTCATTTTTTGGGAGATTCTCCCTACCAATCCATTACCATTCTCCTGAATGGTAGGGGTCTTTCCTTCTCATCTGCAAGTTATACCCAATCCTGTGGATAGGGCATAACTTGTTCAGATGAGAAAATCTCTTTAAGTATAGGTCATCAATATCACAGTGCTAGAAAATTGCTATGGGGCCTTGCCCACGGTCGCCCCAACTTCATCCTTCAGAGGGCGCTGCGCATTATGCCGCAGCATTTGAATAATGTCTATACGTCACATCCTGCATCTGAAATAAATACAGCAACAGGCTGGAGCTGAAGCAAAGGCAGCCCTGGGACGGAGTGGGAATGGGTAAGTGAATATTGGCTGTTAGCCCCTTCAATAATCCAGTAGGTAGAGATAGCAGCCTAATGTGTCATTTTGTTAGGGTCAAAAAAGAGCAATATGCTGTGTGGGAGCCAATAAAGGGAGCAATTACTGTAAGGGATCAATAAAAAGGGGTGGTATATTGTGTGGGGTAATCAAAGGGGGGCAGTTATGTATCGGGCAATAAAGGGTCAGTAGACTGTGTGAGGGCCAGCAAAGGGGCAATTACTGTGTGGGGGCCAGAAAAGGGGCTGTACTGTATGGAGGGAGGAGCCAATAAAGGAGGCAATATATTGTATTGGGGTCAATAAAGGGGGTGGGGAATATACTGGGTGGGGACCAATAAAGGGAGCTGAATACTGTTTCGGCATCACTAAAGGGACAATATACTGTGTGGGGGGCCAATAGAGATGGCAGTATACTGTGTGGGGACCAGTAAAGGGGACTTTTTTACAATGTGAGGGCCAGTAAATGGGGGTGTTGTACTGTGTGGAACTTGCAAAGGTATCATTATACTGTGGGGTGCCGGTAAAGGAGGGCATTATACTGTGTGGGGACCACTAAAGGGCAGTTGGATGGGCTTGAGCATGGCCCTCTCCATTAAAGTCTCAAGGAATTACAGAATGAGTCATTTAATTTGCACCTATCAGCCCATATGACATCTGTTTTTAAAATGAGAATACCCTTTTAACCCTTCGAAATTTGGACTGTACTATTACGCCACTCAGTGCAGTAATAGTACGGCACTGTAATGCCATAAGCACAGAAGCTGTGCCTACAGCATGACTGGCCGGAACTCCAGCTGCTGGAGTTGGAAGATACTTCGATGGA
Source organism: Leptodactylus fallax (assembly GCA_947044405.1). Lineage (NCBI taxonomy): Eukaryota > Metazoa > Chordata > Amphibia > Anura > Leptodactylidae > Leptodactylus > Leptodactylus fallax. The sequence goes on along the minus strand of CAMRHE010002067.1, from coordinate 580 downwards.
TTATCCCCCATGTATGCCATGATCACTAAGCACCCAGTGGCATCCAGGAGCATGATTTCCCCAACTCTCGTCACCCTCGGACCCCCTGCGATAAGATTGCAGGTTCCGTGGGGCTAAGCCAGTGGAGTTAGGGAGGCCGGGCAACAGCTCCCATAAGAACTAATGTGTGATGTTCTCTCGGAGTTATATTGTTTAAGGACAGCCATATTGGGTCCATGTTTAGTCTAAGTCTGTTGGAACTAGACTCGGTCAGCACACGGACCCATTGAGTTTTGTTTTTTTATATTGTCTGTGTGAATAAAATCCTTAGGCCTCCTGCACAACAGTAGTGGTTTTTACTGTCCGCAAATACTGATCCACAATCCACAAAAAATATGTCAGTATGTCATCCGAAGCACAGAACCGCAAAAAGACTTGTATGATCCCCTACTTGTCTGTGCCGCAAATGCGGACAAAAATAGGACATGCTTCATAATTATGCGGTCCTTGGATTTTGCACAGCACACGGGTGTAAAAAATACAGTCTTGTCTGGGCCATAGAAATGCATGTGTCTATACTTTGATCCACGCTGAGGAGGCC
>CAMRHE010002066.1:0-13511 GCA_947044405.1 Leptodactylus fallax | reverse complement strand
ATTATTTGGCCCCTTTACTTTCAGTGCAGCAAACTCACTCCAGAAGTTCAGTGAGGATCTCTGAATGATCCAATGTTGTCCTAAATGACTGATGATGATAAATATAATCCACCTGTGTGTAATCAAGTCTTCGTATAAATGCACCTGCTCTGTGATAGTCTCAGGGTTCTGTTTAAAGCGCAGAGAGCATCATGAAAACCAAGGAACAAACCAGGCAGGTCCGTGATACTGTTGTGGCGAAGTTTAAAGCTGGATTTGGATACAAAAAGATTTCCCAAACTTTAAACATCCCAAGGAGCACTGCGCAAGCGATCATATTGAAATGGAAGAAGTATCAGACCACTACAAATCTACTAAGACCCGGCCATCCATCTAAACTTTCATCTCAAACAAGGAGAAGACTGATCAGAGATGCAGCCAAAAGGCCCATGATCACTCTGGATGAACTGCAGAGATCTACAGCTGAGGTGGGAGAGTCTGTTCATAGGACAACAATCAGTCGTACACTGCACAAATCTGGCCTTTATGGAAGAGTGGCAAAAAGAAAGCCATTTCTCAAGATATCCATAAAGTCTTGTTTAAAGTTTGCCACAACCACCTGGGAGACACACCAAACATGTGGAAGAAGGTGCTCTGGTCAGATGAAACCAAAATTGAACTTTTTGGCCACAATGCAAAACGATATGTTTGGCGTAAAAGCAACACAGCTCATCACCATGAACACTCCATCCTCACTGTCAAACATGGTGGTGGCAGCATCATGGTTTGGGCCTACTTTTCTTCAGAAGATGGTTAAAATTGATGGGAAGATGGATGGAGCCAAATACAGGACCATTCTGGAAGAAAACCTGTTAGAGTCTGCAAAAGACCTGAGACTGGAACGGAGATTTATCTTCCAACAAGACAATAATCCCAAACATAAAGCAAAATCTACAATGAAATGGGTCACAAATAAACGTATCCAGGTGTTAGAATGGCCAAGTCAAAGTCCAGACCTGAATCCAATCGAGAATCTGTGGAAAGAGCTGAAAACTGCTGTTCACAGACGCTCTACATCCAACCTCACTGAGCTCGAGCTGTTTTCCAGGAAGAATGGGCAAGAATTTCAGTCTCTCGATGTGCAATACTGATAGAGACATACCCCAAGTGACTTGCAGCTGTAATCGCGCAAAAGGTGGCGCTACAAAGTATTAACTTAAGGGGCCGAATAATTTGTCACGCCCCACTTTTCAGTTTTATTTTTTACAAAAGTTTAAAATATCCAATAAATTTCGTTCCACTTCACGATTGTGTCCCACTTGTTGTTGATTCTTCACCAAAAATTAAAATTTTATATCCTTATGTTTGAAGCCTGAAATGTGGCAAAAGGTTGAAAAGTTCGAGGGCCGAATACTTCCAAGGCACTGTATATTGTGTGGGGACCACTGTGTAATATACTGTGTGGGGGGGCAATGTGGAACATATTATACTGTGTGGGGCCACTGTGGAGCATATTATACTGTATGTGGGCCAATGTGAAGCATATTATACTGTGTGGGGGCCACTGTGGAGTATATTATACGGTGTTGGTGCCAGTGTGGTGTATATTATACTGTGTGTGGGCCACTGTGAAGCAGATTGTATTGTGTGGGGGCCACTTTGGAGTAGATGGTACTGTATGGGGGATCTTCACTATTTATATCACACAGTATCTGTTTTATAGCAAACAAGTGATATTATTACAGGTTGTAATAACATTGCACGTCACTATAAAACAGAGTGATGTAAATAGTGAACATTAATTGTTCAAAATTATGCCAAATGTAAACTTTTACCTTTCAGTTCAAAGTTGTTTGTATCATTGAAAGCTCTGTAAAGCCCCATTCACGCGACTGTATTTTGCAGGTCCATAACGGTCTGCAATTGTGGATCCGTACAGTATTAGGGTTAAATTGCTGTGTTGGTACTTTGTGATAAATTAGTGGGTTTTGGGTTGCAGTTTGGGCACTCTCTAGAACAGGGGTGTCAAACTCATTTTTCCTGGGGGCCACTTCAGCCTTACGGGGGTACCTTGAAGGGCCAAGATTATTTTACACGTGTATAAAAGTAACTTCTAACACTAAGCGAGCTATAGACGCGTATAATATAAACAGGCGCCATAGCCCCTATTTATAGCTCCCCATTTACACACACTATAATGTTCCCTCACACTGTATTATGTATAGCAATCCCTGCACACTGTATTATGACTCGAGCTGCCCCTGCACACGGTATTATGCTCCCTAGTGGCCCCTGCAGACGGTATTAATAATAATAATAATAATAATAATAATAATAATAATAATAATAATAGTCCTTTAATAGTCCCACAGTGGGGAAATTCAGTGTGTTACAGCAGCAAAGATAAGATAAGATAAGCAGATACAAATACAAATACAACATGTACAGGAATGTTCCAAGGTGAGAGGCATTACATTAATAGCGGACAGACAGATAGGAAGTAGCAGGGGGGGGGGGGATTTAACAGGCAGAGAGTATTTCAGTTCTCTGTATGTAATGATCTCCGCTTAGGTCGGTGTTGGTTGTACAGCCTAACCGCGGTGGGGAGGAAAGACTTCCGGCGCTCCTTCTCACACCTAGGGTGGAGCAGTCGGTCACTGACAGTACTGCCCAGCGCGATCACAGTCTCATGCATGGGATGGGACTTCTTCTTCTGCATGGAGCTCACCACGGACAGTATCCTTCTGTCACCCCCCACCTGCACTGGGTCCAGTGGGCTCCCCAGGACAGAGCTGGCCCTTCTAATCAGCTTGTCAAGTTTATTTCTGTCCCTGGTTGTTATACTGCTCCCCCAGCAGGCCACTCCAAAGAAGATGGCTGATGCCACTACCGAGTTGAAGAAAGTCCTAAGAGGTGCCCCCCGGATTCCAAAGGCTCTCAGCTTCCTAAGCAGGTAGAGCCTGCTGTGGCCCTTCCTGTACAGGGCCTCCATATGATCTGCCCAGTCCAGCTTATTATTAGGAGCAAACCCAGGTACTTATAGGTGTTCACAATCTCGATGCCCGTCCCCAGGATGTCCACTGGTTTAGGAGGGCATCTGCCTTTCGGAAGTCCACCACCATCTCCTTGGTCTTCCCTGCGTTAATCTTCAGGTGGTTCTGGTGGCACCAGTCCACAAAAAACAGGTTCAGTTCTCTGTACTCCCTGTCATCATCGTCTGTGATGAGGCCCACTATTGCAGAGTCGTCAGAATACTTCTGTAGGCAGCAGCTGGATGAGTTGCACCAAAAATCTGCAGTGTACAGTGTGAAGAGGAAAGGAGGCGAGAACCGTACCCTGAGATGCCCCCGTATTACAGATCATGGTACCTGACACACAGTCTTGGGCTCTCACGTATGAGGTCGATTTGTGAGGAGTCTAGGATCCAGTTGGAGAGGTGGTGGTCCACTCCAGCAAGGCCCAGCTTGTCCCTCAATAACCTGGGCTGTATGGGTGGTAAAAGCACTGGAGAAGTCAAAGAACATTATTCTAACTGTGTTCCCTGGTTTCTCCAGGTGAGACAGAGCCCTGTGCAGAAGGTGGATGATGGCATGCTCCATATTGGCCCCTGCACACGGTATTATGCTCCACAGTGGCCACTGCACACGGTATTATGCTCCATTATGGCCCCTACACTGGTATTATGCTCCATAGTGGCCCCTGCACTTGTATTATGCTCCATAGTGGCCCCTGTACTGGTATTATGGCTCCACAGTGGTCCCTGCACAGGGTATTATGCCCCATAGTGGCCAAACCATGAACTATTATTATACTCTGGGGTCTTTTCAGACTCCAGAGTATAATGAACGGAGACCAGGGGAGGTGACAAACATAAAAACCAGTGTTACTTACCTATCCTGAAGACCGGTGCACTCCTGCAGTTTTCGGCCCTGTTTAATTGCGCACACACGTCACGTGATCAGGCCGGTGACGCGACCTGATGATGTCACCGGGGGCCTCAAGCCTACTAGGAGTAACACCGATCGCCGGAGAGGTGAGTAACATGGTTTTTGTGTTTCCTCACCTCCCCTGGGCCCCCGATTATTATACTCCCGGGGTCTGAAAAGACCCCCGGAGCATAATAATAGTAGTATTTGAGGCCCGTGGCCTCACCCCCATATGCCCACGGCTGCTTACAGCGGCCTCAACTTCCCCTTCTGCATCCCATAGCAGAAGGAGAAGCGAGGGCGGCACGAGCAGACGCGGGGTAGGTAAATAAATAGGCCGTGACCTGCTGGGGATACTCCAGCAGGTCACGGCTATTTATATATATAAAAAAAAGTTATACTCACCTGCGATGCCTTGATGCAGCCGCCTCCTCTTCTTGTCCGCGATGTCTGTGTCTCAGCGTAGGCGGCGCGATGACATCGTTGTATCGCCGCCGGCGCTGAGATGCGACGTCTCTTAAACCAGTCCAGGACAGGCCCCGTTTAGCTCTGTTTTTTTTTAAAGCGGCCTGTCCTGGGCTGGTTTACATTGAATAGAAAAATGCCATCCCCCAGACAGTGAGGGACAGTGCCGCCTGAGGCAATAAAGATGGCGGCCGCCCAGGGGCGCACCGCTAATGAGGCGAAGTGAGGCGGCCGCCATCTTTATTGCTCTTGTGTTGCGTGAGGCCGGGCTGGATAACAGAAGGCAGCGGGCCGGATTTGGCCAGCGGGCCTTGTGTTTGACACCTGTGCTCTAGAAGATCTCTAGAAGGTTTGCCATCACTGATCTAGGTTGTTTGGTAATTAATACGAATAACTATTTAAACACATATTATTCAGTCACGTATTTCCCTTGATTCTAAGTAAAAAAAACGTACACCAAACTGGAACTGTATGATTTGGAACACGAAAGACACTGGTGCAATGCCTCTGGTGTAAAAAAAAGAGGGTCATTATAGCAACGATAGAATATTTCAATTTAAGGATAGCATCTCTGTTTTCTTTTTATAGGACACCATATGTCTGAACAGAAGTTTCATTAATACTTTGTGCCCTTTTTTAAGACATTTAATTATGAGCTTGGGATAAATGCTTGCACCTTCTTATTCTTTATGTTTATGTAATGTTTTATATCTTTTAGAGTTTTAATGCATCCTTATAAAACAAGGTCACGGTTGTAGTCAGTGGTGTAGTTTGAAGCTACTAAGCCCTGATTAAAAATCTTTAATTGGGAACTTCTTTACTCTATACGATTTACAATAGTGGTACATTTGTGTGTTATGGGTCCTCTCATAGACTGTGGTTCAGTAGTGACTGCTACTGCTCCCTCTATAGCAATGCTCTTAGTTGTATTGTTATCAAGCACAGTCTATAAGTAATGTTTCAAGTGTGTGCGATGATATTTTGTCAGATTGAATGTAAATCTAGCAACATTTTTCTATTAACATTGATTTCCCTGCGGTTGACTGAAGACATCTAGAATTTTTTCATTTGCATCTATAACAGACTATAGGGATTTAGAACTTTGACCTACATAAATTTATTTATTTTGTTTGCGTATATAGTATCAATATATTCCACAGCGCTTTACAGATATTGCCATCACTCACTGTCATTATTCCATAGCATTTTACAGATACAGTCATATGAAAAAGTTTGGGCACCCCTATTAATCTTAATCATTTTTAGTTCTAAATATTTGTGTGTTTGCAACAGCCATTTCAATTTGATATATCTAATAACTGTGGACACAGTAATATTTCAGGATTGAAACGAGGTTTATTGTACTAACAGAAAATGTGCAATATGCATTAATCCAAAATTTGACCAGTGCAAAAATTTGGGTACCCTTATCATTTTATTGATTTGAATACTCCTAACTACTTTTTACTGACTTACCGAAGCACAAAATTGGTTTTGTAACCTCACTGAGCTTTGAACTTCATAGCCAGGTGTATCCAATCATGAGAAAAGGTATTTAAGGTGACCAATTGCAAGTTGTTCTCCTATTTGAATCTCCTCTGAAGAGTGGCATCATGGGCTCCTCAAAACAACACTCAAATGATCTGAAAACAAAGATTGTTCAACATAGTTGTTCAGGGGGAAGGATACAAAAAGTTGTCTCAGAGATTTAACCTGTCCAGTTTCCACTGTGAGGAACATAGTAAGGAAATGAAAGACCACAGGGACAGTTCTTGTTAAGCCCAGAAGTGGCAGGCCAAGAAAAATATCAGAAAGGCAGAGAAGAAGAATGGTGAGAACAGTCAGGGACAATCCACAGACCACCTCCAAAGAGCTGCAGCATCATCTCGCTGCAGATGGTGTCACTGTGCATCGGTCAACAATACAGCACACTTTGCACAAGGGAAGCTGTAGGGAGAGTGATGCGAAATTTTGAAAGACGCCAAAAAAAAAAATAAGTAAGATAAAAAAAATTGTTTAATAAAAAAAAATTATAAAAAAGAAATAAAAAAATAATAAAAAGTATTAGTTGGTAAAAAAAAAAAAAAAAAAAAAAAAAAAAAAAATAAGAAAATAAAATTTAAAAAATGTAGTGTAGTTTAATTAATTGGGGGCAAACCAACTTAAATTTTATAAAATTAAATAACAAAAAAAAATATAATAAAAAAATAAATAAAAAGTAAAAATTAAAAAAGGCGGATATAGATATACAAAAAACAAAACACAAAACAAATCTAAAAATCTAATAAAAAAAAAAAAATTATTATAGTTAAACCCAAAAAAAATAAAATAAAAACATAGGAATGGGGGCCCCAAAAAACTAAATATTTTTTAAAGAAAATAAAAATATCATATAAAAGAATTTTCTAAGCTTATTTTCGTATAAATTGTTAATGTTGAATGTATTTCTGTGATTCTGTTCCTTTAAGACAGAGCCATTGTAATTGTGACATGATGCTGGAGTGGGGCCCCCCCTTTTATGTCAGCTTGCCTGTTCTGCAGACAGAATGTGAGCAGAGAAGCAGGAAGTGACGAGACAGAGAGCAGCAGCCATCTTGGCAAGTGTTGTATTGAACTGGTGTGGAGATTTTTCTGTACAGCTAAGCTGTATCTTGGTCCAGAGACAAACAGAGTGTAAAGGGACAACAGGACTAGTGAGTCCACGTGAAAGGAACTGTGCTCAGTGGCTGATCAGTGAGACTGACATTGTGACTGTGTATATGGATACCACAGATAGAGACTCGCAGTGCTGTTGACGTACTGGACGGCACCTGCTAAGTCCCGGCTTACATCCCAGCTCAGTGTATGGATTCGGCAGGACTGTCAGTGTGCTGAGTGGAATCTGCTGTTGGATTACATTGCATTCATTGGGTTTCCCTGTTAAAGAGGACTTCATTTCTCCCAAGATCCTGATAACGGTGAAGAGGGGACGCTTCACTATAAAAGAAAGGACCGACTTTGGGCCCCACCGCGCGCTTCTACGGACTGTAAGCGGTCCACCTGGACCACTGGGGAAAAGGGGGTGCACCCAAATGTGATGTCAGGGTCAGTTAGGGATAGTTTTGAGTATATTGTTCATTCAGTGTCCATACTGCAGAAGTGGACAGAGTAAAAGTAGAAACCATTGCAGAATTTGCCTTGAAATTGTTCATGCTATATTGTATATTTTGCTTGTCTTTATCCCTGTCATTTTACCTTCAAATAGCCTTTATTAACTTATAGTAAATATATATTCTTTTCTTGAACTACCGCGTGTGCGTTCATTTCTGGTTGCGGAGTCCAAACCACCTGCCTTGCTCTCGGTTCACAAATTGGCGTAGTCGGCAGGATCCGCTTACCAGAATGGACGGTGACGCACCCGTTCGGGAGAATGGTGCTGGAGGAAGAATGCCAGCAGGGGCTATAATAAGTCAGTTAGCTAAATTTGATGGCAATAATATGTCAGTGAGTATGTGGGTGGAACAGATACGAATGATACAGCGAATGTACCAGACCGCACCAGAAGTACTAGTAGATCTAGCAATATTGACATTACAAGGGGATGCTAAGACCACGGTGATATTGAGGCCATTTGAACAAAGGCAGACATTTGAGCAAGTAGTCCAGATTCTAGAAACCATTTATGGAGAAACTGCATTGCTGGGGTCTCTGCAGGCTCGGTTCTTCCAGAGGGTACAACAGGAGAATGAAAGCCTTCCCCAATATGCAAATGCCCTACAAGAACTGCTCCGAGATATTCAAGTGAAGGAAAGAGGGGGCTCGCCAGCCTTCTGTAACCCTGATCGGACTCTCCGTGATCAGTTTGTCCTGGGGATACGTGACGGCAGTTTAACTGTGACTATGCAGGATTTTATACGACGAGAGACTGATGCTAAATTCCATGATGTACAGGTAGAGGCCATCTCCCGTGCCAATAGTATGTTCCCGAAGCCCCAGACCGCAGTTGGGTTACTTTGTCACAGGGGGCTAGTTCTGGCTCAGAGACAGTAGAAAAGGGGACGGTTAAAGGGATTCTCACAGTAATGCAGAAACTGCAAGAGCAAATGGAACACTTGCACACCCGTTGTGATGAACATTCTATGAAAATTGCAGACTTCCAGAAAACTGGAGGTGAGGGTGAGCCGTCCATACCCAGAAAATCAGAATCACCCACCACCCCGCTGGAGGGATGAGGATAGGACCTACCGAAGGGGTCCAAATCAGTTAATGCAGTGCTCAGGAGAAATCGAAGGGGCTTACCGAAGGGGCCCAAACAGATGGCCAGAACGGCGGGAGATACGCTGCTGGGAGTGTGGACGGATGGGCCACGTTGCTGCTAGATGTCCAGAGCAGCGACAAACTTATGAGAGACCGCCGTTAAACTGAAGTCCCCTGCTGCTGTAGGGCGTGTAGTAGGGGAGACTGACAAGGAGACTATGTGGGGAGAATGCCCTAATGATGACCTGATCGCTGCAAGTCCTGTTATACAGGTGGAAATGGAGGGTATTCCGGTTACCGGGATGATTGACACGGGTTCCCAAGTAACGACCTTGAGTAGAGACTGTTATGAACGGTACTTCCAGCAACATGTGAAATATGATCCCCATACATTCGTACGAGTGGTCGCAGCTAACCAGTTACCAGTTCCAGTCGTGGGAGTGGCCTGGATGAATGTCCGGGTATGTGGCCAAGATCTAGGTAGGAAAGGCATTGTGGTGGTACAGGAGTCACATGAAGTAAAGGTCCCTGTCATTTTGGGGATGAATGTGTTAAAAGAATTAGATCAGATCCTCTTTGAAAAGAAAGGTCACGGTTATTGGAAAGAAACCACCACCCATCGGCCTACTCAAACAGCTTTCCAGCGGCTGATCCGGACATGTGGCTTACAGAAAAGTTCAGATGCACAGCGTCCTCTGGCTCGAATTTCAGTTCCTTTGCATACAAAAGTTACACTGCCACCCAGTCGGGGAGACAATAGTGTCCATGCCCATAGGCACCTGTCGGAAACTAGAGGGCATAGCTGTGTTGGTAGAACCACTGCAGGCAGCCGAAGGAGGTGTTGATCCGCTAGTGGCCCGTTCCTTGGCAATAGTTCGCAATGGAAGAGTACCACTTCGATGTGTAAACACTCAGGACCAGAGTGTGGACCTGACCCCAGGGAGGCTGCTGGCTAACATCTATGTGACTCCGGAGGAAGTAAGGAAAGTAACTCCAATGCAGCTGAAGCCGACTGAAAGGGATGAGTGGACCGTAACTGTGTCCATGGGAGAAGATGAGGAACCCACCTCTGAATGGAATGGCCGTGCAATTCGAGAACAGATGAAGATGGATGCAAGTTCATGTTCTCTGGAATGGGTGCAGAAGGTAGATGAACTGTTGTGGGAGAACCGAGCCGCCTTTTCACGGTATGCTGAAGATTTTGGATGTACCACAGGGATCTACCATGAGATTCCCACAGGAGACACCCCTCCAATTAGAGAGCGCTACCGACAAATTCCTCCACAGTTGTATCAGGAAGTAAAAGAACTGTTAGCTAAGATGCTACAGGGTGGGATCATCCAAGAAAGCCAGAGTCCCTGGGCAGCTCCTGTGGTGTTAGTAAGAAAAAAGATGGGTCCATCCGATTTTGCGTAGACTATCGGAAGTTAAACGCTTGCACCGTACGAGATTCCTACCCCTTGCCACGGATTGAGGAGTCCCTCTCAGCGCTAGGGAGAGCCCGGTACTTCTCCTCACTAGATCTGGCTAGTGGGTATTGGCAGGTGCCGATGGCCACAAAAGACAAGGAGAAGACGGCATTCATCTTGCCCATGGGACTATACGAATTTAACCGGATGCCCTTCGGGTTGACAAATGCACCCGGAACGTTTCAGCGGTTGATGGAGAAATGTCTCGGTGACTTCAACTTTGAGTTCACTCTCATCTACTTGGATGACATTATAGTGTATTCTGCGACCTTTGAAGACCATCTCCACCAGTTGGGGCAAGTATTTCGAAGATTGCGGGAACATGGGCTCAAATTGAAACCCAGTAAATGTCGGTTGTTCCAATCTGAAATTGATTACTTGGGTCACCGCGTATCAGGAGAAGGGGTGAGACCATCAAGAGACAAGATAGCGGCTGTTCAAGATTGGCCAATACCGACTACCCTGCGAGAAGTGAGGGCGTTCCTTGGAGTAGCCGGTTACTATCGACGGTTTATTAAGGATTTCGCCAAGGTAGCAGCACCACTTAATGCTCTCCTACGAGGCACATCCGGTGGTCCAAAGAACCGGTCCGTGAAGTGGGGACTTGAACAGGAACAAGCCTTCCAGGCATTAAAGGATGCACTGACAACAGCCCCAATCTTGGCATATGCTGATTACCACTTGCCGTTCCAGCTGTATACGGATGCAAGCCTGTATGGTCTTGGAGCAGTGCTTTCCCAGCTTCAGGATGGCCAGGAGAGGGTCATAGCGTACGGCAGCCGGTCTTTGAGAGATTCTGAAAGAAACCCCGAGAATTATAGTTCATTTAAGTTGGAGCTGTTGGCACTGGTATGGGCCATGACCGAGAAATTCTCTGAATATTTGACCGGTGCTGAAGTTTTAGTACTGACTGACAACAACCCACTAGCTCACCTGGAAAATGCCAAGCTCGGGGCGTTAGAGCAGAGGTGGATAGCCCGAATGACTAAGTTCAATTACCGCATTAAGTATCGGTCCAAGACAGAGAACCAGAATGCTGACGGGCTTTCTAGGGTAACCGCCCAGACCCCCACAGTAGACGTGGATCATGAGTTGGAGCATGTGGAGGTGCCCGACTTCAGCAGATTTTCACAGGCCTTGGCCGCCGCTAATCAGTTTGAGATGGAGGGGACTGAAACGGCTCCTTTCTTTGGTCCCTCACGACAGGAATGGGCACAGATACAACAGACCCATGAGGGGCTGGCACAGATGATCAAGTGTGTTGAGAAAGGCCAGAAGCCCTGTAGAGAGGAAAGAGAACGACTGACACGTGAGATATTATCTGTTCTGAGTCAGTGGGAAAAGTTGGAGATGAAAAATGGAGTGCTATGCCGAAAGGTCTATTTACCTTCTGAGATCGACATTCGATACCAAATTGTGGTGCCTAGTGAACTGGCTCGCTCCTTGGCAGTTGAGGCTCATAATAAGAATGGACATTTTGGTCATGAGAAGACCTTTCGTTGGTTACAGCGACTGATTTACTGCCCTGGTCTTCGTCAAATGGTCGAAGAAGTATGCCGCAGCTGTCGAACTTGTGAGATCCATAAGGCAATAGAACAGAGAGCTCCCCTGCAAACCATCGTGACCCAGGAACCTTTAGAAATCGTCATGATAGACTATCTAATGGTGGGCCCATCCAATAGCGGACACCAGTATTGCCTCGTAATGGTGGATCACTTCACCAAATTTGCGGTGGTAACCGCCACCAAGGACCAGACAGCTGAGTCAGCAGCTCGTGCTCTGTGCCAAGATTTCATTCGAGTATATGGGTGCCCTAAACGCATCCACTCCGACCAGGGTGCCTGCTTTGAGGGACACGTAATGAAAGAAGTTCAACGTATCTACGGGATAAAGAGGTCGCACACGACTCCATACCACCCTCAGGGAAATGGGGCCTGTGAAAGATTCAACAGAACTCTGCTACAGATGCTGCGGACTCTGGAGGAAGACAAGAGTTACAGTGGCCTCAGTTCTTGTCTGAAATGGTGTGGGCCTATAACAATCAGGTCCATTCTACAACGGGGTACTCTCCTTATACACTTCTCTTTGGGCGGTCTGGGCGAAGTATAGGAGAATTACAGTTGGATGATGTGGATGGGTTCCCTCCAGGGATCCAACCTCTTGGGTGCGGGCGCACCGGCAGAGACTTAAGACGATCCATCGATTGGTGCGGCAGCGCCTGCAAGAACATCCCCATCCTGATAAGACCCCAGTGCAAGAAGCACCATTGCAACCAGGCGACCTGGTGCTAGTTCGTGTCAAGAAACCCCAAGGGGAATTGGAGAGCCGATGGGAGGCTTTGCCGTATACGTGTTGTTGGCCGCAAGTATGCGAATGGGCCAGTGTACCAGGTCCAGAAAGAAGGAACTGATTGTGTTCGAGTACTTCACCGAAATATGTTGCGCCTGTGTCATTCTGAAGGGACAAATCATGATGGGCCTGCCAATGTGAATGAGCTCCCACAGTCAGGGGATGGAGGTGCGGAATGGGCCTCAGACGAGGAGGATGATTGTTGGCCGATCCCTGCTCCTGGGGATGTTCCACCTGTGACTACTGTATCTCCGGCCTGTGCCCCCTCAGGTGCGGAATCCGCTGGTCCTTCTCAGCCCATAGCTGCAGCACCCCATAATATACCACCGGTCCTCAGACGGACCACTAGGCCAAATGCTGGTATTCCCCCTGTTCGGTATGCGCAGGATGAGTTTGTTTGTCCTGCCATACATCGGTATACTACCACCCTGTGCATAAAAGTACAACCCTCTGGATATACAGTCATAGGCAGGGACTGCCAATCTTAAGGTGGGGGGGGAATATGTAAGAGACAGCCAATGTTGTCCTAAGCTTCATTTGTCTGTATAAATTGTTAATGTTGAATGTATTTCTGTGATTCTGTTCCTTTAAGACAGCAGCCATTGTAATTGTGACATGATGCTGGGTGGACCCCCCCCTTTTATGTCAGCTCCTGTTCTGCAGACAGAATGTGAGCAGAGAAGCAGGAAGTGACGAGACAGAGAGCAGCAGCCATCTTGGCAAGTGTTGTATTGAACTGGTGTGGAGATTTTTTTGTACAGCTAAGCTGTATCTTGGTCCAGAGACAAACAGAGTGTAAAGAGACAACAGGACTAGTGAGTCCACGTGAAAGGAACTGTGCTCAGTGGCTGATCAGTGAGACTGACATTGTGACTGTGTATATGGATACCACAGATAGAGACTCGCAGTGCTGTTGACGTACTGGACGGCACCTGCTAAATCCCGGCTTACATCCCAGCTCAGTGTATGGATTCGGCAGGACTGTCAGTGTGCTGAGTGGAATCTACTGTTGGATTACATTGCATTCATTGGGTTTCCCTGTTAAAGAGGACTTCATTTCTCCCAAGATCCTGATAACGGTGAAGAG
>CAMRHE010002065.1:0-13523 GCA_947044405.1 Leptodactylus fallax | reverse complement strand
ATTAGAGCTGTGCTACAGAGTAGCCATAGCAGCTGGCCTTGTTCCATTTTTAACTGGTTGTGATAGAGAAAAGTAACATTCCTGCCCTCAGAGGTCACAAGTCGATTTCATAGTATGCCCGTCTTATACATCCCTGTACAGTTTTGTGTAATTTCAATTACACAGCAGAAATAATGAAGTCACTTGACACAACTCATTGTGATATTGTGATACTTTATTTGCCTTTCCACAAGACTAATAATGTACAAAAGAAACTATTAAATGATATGTTCAGCTCTGCTACATCAGATGTCCTTGTATCATTCTTTCCTGCTAGACTCTGCTACTGTGAACATAACCATAGTTACATTTGTAGACAGTTAAAAATTAAACATTTTTGCAAATATAAATAGTTAAAAAGTTTACCGAGTTCTAAAGATTCATCTAACCATCTTAGTGGTGACATCTGTTGTCTTGATTGGTTGCCAGTGGATACGACCATGAATGCAGGAACTTTCTATGGTCTGGGACTTGTCAGAAACTCAGACATGATGTCCTTATTGTGGTCAGGTTATCTTCTCATACATGTAGTGTCCTCCTGATAACCAGCCATGATGTCCTTATTGTGGTCAGGTTATCTTCTCATACATGTAATGTCCCTCCTGATAACCAGCCATGATGTCCTTATTGTGGTCAGGTTATCTTCTCATACATGTAGTGTCCTCCCTGATAACCAGCCATGATGTCCTTATTGTGGTCAGGTTATCTTCTCATACATGTAGTGTCCCTCCTGATAACCAGCCATGATGTCCTTATTGTGGCCAGGTTATCTTCTCATACATGTAGTGTCCTCCTGATAACCAGCCATGATGTCCTTATTGTGGTCGGGTTATCTTCTCATACATGTAGTGTCCTCCTGATAACCAGCCATGATGTCCTTATTGTGGTCAGGTTATCTTCTCATACATGTAGTGTCCTCCTGATAACCAGCCATGATGTCCTTATTGTGGTCAGGTTATCTTCTCATACATGTAGTGTCCCTCCTGATAACCAGCCATGATGTCCTTATTGTGGTCAGGTTATCTTCTCATACATGTAGTGTCCCCTCCTTATAACCAGCCATGATGTCCTTATTGTGGTCAGGTTATCTTCTCATACATGTAGTGTCCTCCTGATAACCAGCCATGATGTCCTTATTGTGGTCGGGGTATCTTCTCATACATGTAGTGTCCCTCCTGATAACCAGCCATGATGTCCTTATTGTGGTCGGGTTATCTTCTCATACATGTAGTGTCCTCCTGATAACCAGCCAAGATGTCCTTACTGTGTCCGGGTTATCTTCTCATACATGTAGTGTCCCTCCTGATAACCAGCCATGATGTCCTTATTGTGGTCGGGTTATCTTCTCATACATGTAGTGTCCTCCTGATAACCAGCCAAGATGTCCTTACTGTGTCCGGGTTATCTTCTCATACATGTAGTGTCCTCCTGATAACCAGCCATGATGTCTTTATTGTGGTCAGGTTATCTTCTCATACATGCAGTGTCCTCCTGATAACCAGCCATGATGTCCTTATTGTGGTCGGGTTATCTTCTCATACATGTAGTGTCCTCCTGATAACCAGCCATGATGTCCTTATTGTGGTCGGGTTATCTTCTCATACATGTAGTGTCCTCCTGATAACCAGCCATGATGTCCTTATTGTGGTCGGGTTATCTTCTCATACATGTAGTGTCCTCCTGATAACCAGCCATGATGTCCTTATTGTGGTCAGGTTATCTTCTCATACATGTAGTGTCACTGCCTGATAACCTGTCCACAATAAGGACACCATGGCTTGGTTTCTGACAATTCCCAAACCACAGACAATGCTTGCATTCATGGTCGTATCTATTCGTAACTGATCAAGACAACAGATGTCACCACGAAGATGTTTAGAGGAAATCTTTAGAACTAGTCTCCTTAACTATAGGACAGGGGGCCCCATCAGGCTCCAGAGCCTGGGAGCAGCCGCGGTCTCTGCACCCTTAATAGTTACGCCCCTGGCAGAGATCTGGAAGGATCTTTAATTAATGTGATCGGGATGTTTGGTGATATTATGGCATCAGGACTGACCTAGGGGCTTTCCAAGGCGAGGAAGCCTGTGCAGTACAAGACATCTTCCTGCCTTTATATATCTGTTATGTATGACTTAACCTTTGTACTCCTCTCTGTTTATACAGACAAGGAGTGAGAAATAAGGAGGAAAGTAAATAACAAAGAAAATGACTGACAGGTGACTGGAGATACTGATAAGATATAACCCAACCATGATCTAGTTATAGCCTACAGTCATCCTAAAGTGAATGCAACTGTTCCTCAACACCTATCTATTGTATCTACCCAATATCTATCTATCTATCTATCTATCTATCTATCTATCTATCTATTATGTATCTTTCTATCTACTTACTCCATCTATCTATATATTCAATATCTAACGATCTTATGCCTATCTATCTAATATCTATTCTATCTAATTAATATATGCCTATCAAATATGTATTGTTCTAATATCTACTTACTGTATCTATGCAATATTCGTATGGAGAAGATATAGAAGGACTCACACACTGCATAACAGACTACATTAATTTTTGTGTGGACAACACAGTACCCACAAAAGTGGTGAGGTGCTTCTCCAACAACAAACCATGGATTAACTCTGATATAAAAACACTACTTAAGGAGAAAAAGATGGCATTCAGGACAAGAGATAAGGAGGGGTTGAGGGAAGTACAAAAGGAGCTGAGGCATCTAATCAGGCAAGGAAAATCCAGTTATAAGGAAAAAATGGAAAAGCAAATGGAAAGAAAAGAAATAAGGGGGGGGGTCTGGGAGGGGCTTAAGTCAATTTCAGGTCATAAACAGTCGGTCTGCCAGATTGAGGCAGATGTTAACTGGCTTAATGAACTAAACCTATTCTTCAACAGGTTTGATCACACACCAGCTCCTCCCACCCCAGCATGTCCTTCAGCTCCCCTCACCACAATGACTTCACCCCATTCACCCCATGTGGCTACTTCCCAACAGACCAGTAAATCCAGAAATCTGTCTTTATCTGACCACAGTCTGACCTTCACACGGGCCCAGGTGAGGAAGGAGATGAAAAAGATCAAGGCGAGGAAAGCCGCAGGGCCAGATGACATCAGTGCAAGGCTAATTAAGACTTGTGGGGACCAGCTGTGTGGTATAATTACATATATGTATAATATGAGCCTGAGGCAGGAAATAGTCCCTGAATTATGGAAATCTTCTTGTGTGGTACCAGTTCCAAAGAAACCTCACCCTATGGACCTCAACGACTACAGACCTGTAGCACTGACATCCCACTTGATGAAGATCTTAGAGAGATTGGTTCTCACACATCTTCGCCCTCTAGTGAGCCCCGCTATGGACCCTCTCCAGTTTGCTTATCGACTGGGCATTGGGGTAGATGATGCCATCATCCACCTTCTGCACAGGGCTCTGTCTCACCTGGAAAACCAGGGAACACGGTGAGAATAATGTTCTTTGATTTCTCCAGTGCTTTTAACACCATACAGCCCAGGTTACTGAGAGACAAGCTGGGCCTTGCTGGAGTGGACCACCACCTCTCCAACTGGATCCTAGACTACCTCACAAATCGACCTCAATACGTGAGAGCCCAAGACTGTGTGTCAGGTACCGTGATCTGTAATACGGGGGGCACCTCAGGGTACGGTTCTTGCCCCTTTCCTCTTCACACTGTACACTGCTGATTTTAGGTGCAACTCATCCAGCTGCTACCTACAGAAGTATTCTGACGACTCTGCAATAGTAGGCCTCATCACAGACGATGATGACAGGGAGTACAGAGAACTGAACCGGTTTTTTGTGGACTGGTGCCACCAGAACCACCTGAAGATTAACGCGGGGAAGACCAAGGAGATGGTGGTGGACTTCCGTAAAGGCAGATGCCCTCCAAAACCAGTGGACATCCTGGGGACGGGCATCGAGATTGTGAAAACCTATAAGTACCTGGGTCTGCTCCTTAATAATAAGCTGGACTGGGCAGATCATATGGAGGCCCTGTACAGGAAGGGCCACAGCAGGCTCTACCTGCTTAGGAAACTGAGAGCCTTTGGAATCTGGGGGGCACTTCTTAGGACTTTCTTCAACTCGGTAGTGGCATCAGCCATCTTCTTTGGAGTGGCCTGCTGGGGGAGCAGTATATCAACCAGGGACAGAAAGAAACTTGACAAGCTGATTAGAAGGGCCAGCTCTGTCCTGGGGAGCCCACTGGACCCAGTGCAGGTGGTGGGTGACAGAAGGATACTGTCCGTGGTGAGCTCCATGCGGGAGAATAACTCCCATCCCATGCATGAGACTGTGATCGCGCTGGGCAGTACTGTCAGTGACCGACTGCTCCACCCTAGGTGTGAGAAGGAGCGCTATCGGAAGTCTTTCCTCCCCACCGCGGTTAGGCTGTACAACCAACACCGACCTAAGCGGAGATCATTACACACAGAGAACTGAAATATCTCTCTGCCTGTTAAATCCCCCCCCCTCTGCTACTTCCTATCTGTCTGTCTGCTATTAATGTAATGCCTCTCACCTTGGAACATTCCTGTACATGTTGTATTTGTATTTGTATCTGCTTATCTTATCTTATCTTTGCTGCTGTAACACACTGAATTTCCCCACTGTGGGACTATTAAAGGACTATTATTATTATTATTATTATTATTATTATTATTATTATTATTATTATTATCATCATAATATCTATTATCTATCCTTCTAATATATATCTAATATCTATCTTTCTAATATCTACTCTATCTATCTAATATATGTGTAATATCTACTATCTATATCTTTCTAATCTATCTAATGTTTATTTATGTAATATCTGCTTTAACTGTCTATCAAATATCTACTCTGTCTATGTTCTCTATCTTTCACAGAGTATTTCCTCATTGCATTGTGTACTTATATCACAGATGCCCCATAACTTTTTTACAAGCTCTGGGTCACATTGGGCACATTCAGTACTTATAACAAGGGCTCAGCTCATTGGACATTTCCATGTTTTATTGTGTAACAGACATGAAACACTTCACCAATAAACACAAACGACCATTAAACATGAAAACAAATCTCTAGAGACCATCATTACAGTGACTGGACACAGAAAGATAAAGTGCACAGCTATTGACCCCCAGCCCATGTGCCTTTATTCTTCCCTTTTCTTTTATGTGGAGAGGAGGAACAACACATAGTCAGTTGTTTCAAATAAAGAGGAAAGCAAGAAAACGCAGAGTAGGACAGTGTGAATACATTTTAGGAGTATGAGATCCATCAGCATCTGCTTGGTGATGGTTTCCAGGTGGTTTTTTTGCACTTGTACTTGCAAGTGAAAAGCAAAAATTGTGGTTAAGTTCTTTTACAAGGTCACTAGATTGTACATTTGCTTCTGTGGCATAACAGGGGGCACCTTTCAGGAGAGGAGTAACTCAAAGGTGATGTCTCACAACAGACATATTACACAGACATGTAACCTACTGATATGTCGGCTCGGCTATAAACATTTGATAAAAAAAAAGTCCACCTCTAGGACCTGAACCTATCCCTACACCATTCGAACAGGGGACACCACTGCAGTGAACTGAAAGGTGGCCACACATGAGCGTCTCTCTCCATTCACTCATATATGAGTTCCAGGAACACCCAAGCACATGTGCAGGCACCGCTCCATTCACTGCGGCCACTGCAAGAGTCTGAAAGGGCATTTAGAGGGACCCCTGGTCTGGAGATAGAAGTGGGTCCCAGAGGTGGGATCTATATGTAACAGACATTTATGGCATTAGCTTTCAATATGTTATAAATGTCTGTCCCTAAAACCCCTTTAAAACTCCAGGGTCCCAATACAAAATCTGTCACAGGTCCCGCACTAACCAGGGCCATTGCTTAAGGGGATGCAAAGGGTATACTTACCAACATTTATCAAGTGAGACAATGGAGAATGGTGTGAGACCCCTTTTGTCGGGGTCCTGCCTCTTTTGGGACATGACATGCCCTTTTTTATGCATGTAATGCCCCTTTTTTGTGCATACAGTGTGCTGGTCAGCCACTTTTTTGGGACACGACCAACATATAAAATGCCCATGTCACATGTAAAATGAAAAAGAGCCCAGCGGATGCTGAAGCATTCCATCAGGCCCGGGAGATCTGTCCACTTTTCCGGGCATCTACGAGGTGCCCCCTCTATTCAGCAGTCTCACAGAAATTCTGGGAAAGTTGACAAGTATGGCAAAGGGTGCAACAGGCCCAGGAGCCTGAAGGTGATCATTAGATGTCTCTTTCCAGTATGAGGAGGTTCATACAATAACGACACATTATAGCTGGGGGGCCTGGTGCAGGTTTTGCATTGCACGGTACACCTCGGCCACTAACCATTCGTATGTGGTAGAGAGAACTTGCAGGTAACCAGGACCTGACTGTGATGGTTACCTCTGTACCCCATATATCCATGTCTACCCTATGGGCCCATTGATTTCTTTTTATTATTGTGGATTAGTACAGTATGAATAAGTAGTATGGCCAAGTGTATAACGCTTTATATGGTTTGTATACATACCAGGGTATATACATATTGTTAATAGACAGTGTTGAAGGATCAGGATCTGATCCTTTAAGTCACATCTGGCATTGGTTCACTTCTTTGTGGATAGTACACATTATCTCCCTTCCGCATAGATAATATACTTCTGGCTGGGTTTTATTACTGCAGCCAATATACTAAGACCAAGCCAAACCCAGGCAAACAGGCGGCAGTGTGTGCACAGTCCTAAGTGCTGACACAGTGCTGAACAGAGTCTCTCTAGCCAATTCTCATCTAGACAGTCACCTAAACCGCAGCAGCGGTACCAGCAACGAGAGAGTCACAGTCTGCCAACTAAGTCGCAGACACTCATGTCATCTAAAATAAACAGGAACTGACTTTGCGATAGTTTTTTTTTAAAAAATAAACAATTTTGTGAATACAGCTCCTATGCAAACTTATACGTCTCCATGGTTACAGACTACAAACAAATCTTGTGTTGTCTGATCCTGCAGTCATGTGTTACTCCCTTCTATCTGTCCCCTACTTTCTGTAGATTGGGAAGTCAAGAAGACAGAAAAGCACCAGTTCACATATCGTAGTGTAGAAGGATTTGGGGCACTTCTGGAACAATTCTCGTTCAGGTTTTATTGCTGCTACGTGTATATTTTCTGTGCAGTGGTACCCTCTTTGAAATGTCTCCTTACTCTCCATCTTGTGCCTTCTGGAAGCTATTTCTCTCTGTCTATTGACAATACATGCATGCTCAGCAAGGCTAGCGTGCAGGTATATGGGGAGGTAGGAAGGAATAGCTATTGATGATGTATGGCCAGCTCAAGGAAGACATTTCACCAACTCCAGCTCCAATCCTTCAATAGGCACCGCTCCACAGATTCCAGAATAGATGGAATTTGTCTCTAGAACAGAGGAATCGTTTTTGTTAGTTGTGTGAACCGAGAGCAAGGCAGGTGGTTTGGTCTCCGCAACCAGAAATGAACGCACACGCGGTAGTTCAAGAAAAGAATATATATTTACTATAAGTTAATAAAGGCTATTTGAAGGTAAAATGACAGGGATAAAGACAAGCAAAATATACAATATAGCATGAACAATTTCAAGGCAAATTCTGCAATGGTTTCTACTTTTACTCTGTCCAATTCTGCAGTATGGACACTGAATGAACAATATACTCAAAACTATCCCTAACTGACCCTGACATCACATTTGGGTGCACCCCCTTTTCCCCAGTGGTCCAGGTGGACCGCTTACAGTCTGTAGAAGCGCGCGGTGGGGCCCAAAGTCGTTCCTTTCTTTTATAGCGAAACGTCCTCTCCTCACGGTTATCAGGATCTTGGGAGAAATGAAGTCCTCTTTAACAGGGAAACCCAATGAATGCAATGTAATCCAACAGCAGATTCCACTCAGCACACTGACAGTCCTGCCGAATCCATACACTGAGCTGGGATGTAAGCCGGGGTTTAGCAGGTGCTGTCCAGTACATCAACAGCACTGCGAGTCTCTATCTGTGGTATCCATATACACAGTCACAATGTCAGTCTCACTGATCAGCCACTGAGCACAGTTCCTTTCACGTGGACTCACTAGTCCTGTTGTCTCTTTACAATCTGTTCGTCTCTGGACCAAGATACAGCTTAGCTGTACAGAAAAATCTCCACACCAGTTCAATACAACACTTGCTAAGATGGCTGCTGCTCTCTGTCTCGTCACTTCCTGCTTCTCTGCTCACATTCTGTCTGCAGAACAGGCAAGCTGACATAAAAGGGGGGGAAGTCACTCCAGCATCATGTCACAATTACAATGGCTGCTGTCTTAAAGGAACAGAATCACAGAAATACATTCAACATTAACAGTTTATACAGACAAATAAAGCTTAGGACAACATTGGCTGTCTCTTACATATTCCCCCCACTTTAAGATTGGCAGTCCCTGCCTATGACTGTATATCCAGAGGGTTGTACTTTTTATGCACAGGGTGGTAGTATACCGATGTATGGCAGGCCAAACAAACTCATCCTGTGCATACCGAACAGGGGGAATACCAGCATTTGGCCTAGTGGTCCATCTGAGGACCGGTGGTATATTATGGGGTGCTGCAGCTATGGGCTGAGAAGGACCAGTGGATTCCGCACCAGAGGGGGCACAGGCCGGAGATACAGTAGTCACAGGTGGAACATCCCCAGGAGCAGGGATCGGCCAACAATCATCCTCCTCGTCTGAGGCCCATTCCGCACCTCCATTCTCTGACTGTGGGAGCTCATTCACATTGGCAAGCCCATCATGATTTGTCCCTTCAGAATGACACAGGCGCAACATATTTCGGTGAAGTACTCGAACACAATCAGTTCCTTCTTTCTGGACCTGGTACACTGGCCCATACCATTTCAGACAAGAACTGAGGCCACTGTAACTTCTTGTCTTCCTCCAGAGTCCGCAGCATCTGTAGCAGAGTTCTGTTGAATCTTTCACAGGCCCCATTTCCCTGAGGGTGGTATGGAGTCGTGTGCGACTTCTTTATCCCGTAGATACGTTGAACTTCTTTCATTACGTGTCCCTCAAAGCAGGCACCCTGGTCGGAGTGGATGCGTTTAGGGCACCCATATACTCGAATGAAATCTTGGCACAGAGCACGAGCTGCTGACTCAGCTGTCTGGTCCTTGGTGGCGGTTACCACCGCAAATTTGGTGAAGTGATCCACCATTACGAGGCAATACTGGTGTCCGCTATTGGATGGGCCCACCATTAGATAGTCTATCATGACGATTTCTAAAGGTTCCTGGGTCACGATGGTTTGCAGGGGAGCTCTCTGTTCTATTGCCTTATGGATCTCACAAGTTCGACAGCTGCGGCATACTTCTTCGACCATTTGACGAAGACCAGGGCAGTAAATCAGTCGCTGTAACCAACGAAAGGTCTTCTCATGACCAAAATGTCCATTCTTATTATGAGCCTCAACTGCCAACGAGCGAGCCAGTTCACTAGGCACCACAATTTGGTATCGAATGTCGATCTCAGAAGGTAAATAGACCTTTCGGCATAGCACTCCATTTTTCATCTCCAACTTTTCCCACTGACTCAGAACAGATAATATCTCACGTGTCAGTCGTTCTCTTTCCTCTCTACAGGGCTTCTGGCCTTTCTCAACACACTTGATCATCTGTGCCAGCCCCTCATGGGTCTGTTGTATCTGTGCCCATTCCTGTCGTGAGGGACCAAAGAAAGGAGCCATTTCAGTCCCCTCCATCTCAAACTGATTAGTGGCGGTCAAGGCCTGTGAAAATCTGCTGAGGTCGGGCACCTCCACATGCTCCAACTCATGATCCACGTCTACTGTGGGGGTCTGGGCGGTTACCCTAGAAAGCCCGTCAGCATTCTGGTTCTCTGTCTTGGACCGATACTTAATGCGGTAATTGAATGTAGACATTCGGGCTATCCACCTCTGCTCTAACGCCCCGAGCTTGGCATTTTCCAGGTGAGCTAGTGGGTTGTTGTCAGTCAGTACTAAAACTTCAGCACCGGTCAAATATTCAGAGAATTTCTCGGTCATGGCCCATACCAGTGCCAACAGCTCCAACTTAAATGAACTATAATTCTCGGGGTTTCTTTCAGAATCTCTCAAAGACCGGCTGCCGTACGCTATGACCCTCTCCTGGCCATCCTGAAGCTGGGAAAGCACTGCTCCAAGACCATACAGGCTTGCATCCGTATACAGCTGGAACGGCAAGTGGTAATCAGCATATGCCAAGATTGGGGCTGTTGTCAGTGCATCCTTTAATGCCTGGAAGGCTTGTTCCTGTTCAGGTCCCCACTTCACGGACCGGTTCTTTGGACCACCGGATGTGCCTCGTAGGAGAGCATTAAGTGGTGCTGCTACCTTGGCGAAATCCTTAATAAACCGTCGATAGTAACCGGCTACTCCAAGGAACGCCCTCACTTCTCGCAGGGTAGTCGGTATTGGCCAATCTTGAACAGCCGCTATCTTGTCTCTTGATGGTCTCACCCCTTCTCCTGATACGCGGTGACCCAAGTAATCAATTTCAGATTGGAACAACCGACATTTACTGGGTTTCAATTTGAGCCCATGTTCCCGCAATCTTCGAAATACTTGCCCCAACTGGTGGAGATGGTCTTCAAAGGTCGCAGAATACACTATAATGTCATCCAAGTAGATGAGAGTGAACTCAAAGTTGAAGTCACCGAGACATTTCTCCATCAACCGCTGAAACGTTCCGGGTGCATTTGTCAACCCGAAGGGCATCCGGTTAAATTCGTATAGTCCCATGGGCAAGATGAATGCCGTCTTCTCCTTGTCTTTTGTGGCCATCGGCACCTGCCAATACCTACTAGCCAGATCTAGTGAGGAGAAGTACCGGGCTCTCCCCAGCGCTGAGAGGGACTCCTCAATCCGTGGCAAGGGGTAGGAATCTCGTACGGTGCAAGCGTTTAACTTCCGATAGTCTACACAAAATCGGATGGACCCATCTTTTTTTCTTACTAACACCACAGGAGCTGCCCAGGGACTCTGGCTTTCTTGGATGATCCCACCCTGTAGCATCTTAGCTAACAGTTCTTTTACTTCCTGATACAACTGTGGAGGAATTTGTCGGTAGCGCTCTCTAATTGGAGGGGTGTCTCCTGTGGGAATCTCATGGTAGATCCCTGTGGTACATCCAAAATCTTCAGCATACCGTGAAAAGGCGGCTCGGTTCTCCCACAACAGTTCATCTACCTTCTGCACACATTCCAGAGAACATGAACTTGCATCCATCTTCATCTGTTCTCGAATTGCACGGCCATTCCATTCAGAGGTGGGTTCCTCATCTTCTCCCATGGACACAGTTACGGTCCACTCATCCCTTTCAGTCGGCTTCAGCTGCATTGGAGTTACTTTCCTTACTTCCTCCGGAGTCACATAGATGTTAGCCAGCTGCCTCCCTGGGGTCAGGTCCACACTCTGGTCCTGAGTGTTTACACATCGAAGTGGTACTCTTCCATTGCGAACTATTGCCAAGGAACGGGCCACTAGCGGATCAACACCTCCTTCGGCTGCCTGCAGTGGTTCTACCAACACAGCTATGCCCTCTAGTTTCCGACAGGTGCCTACGGGCATAGACACTATTGTCTCCCGACTGGGTGGCAGTGTAACTTTTGTATGCAAAGGAACTGAAATTCGAGCCAGAGGACGCTGTGCATCTGAACTTTTCTGTAAGCCACATGTCCGGATCAGCCGCTGGAAAGCTGTTTGAGTAGGCCGATGGGTGGTGGTTTCTTTCCAATAACCGTGACCTTTCTTTTCAAAGAGGATCTGATCTAATTCTTTTAACACATTCATCCCCAAAATGACAGGGACCTTTACTTCATGTGACTCCTGTACCACCACAATGCCTTTCCTACCCAGATCTTGGCCACATACCCGGACATTCATCCAGGCCACTCCCACGACTGGAACTGGTAACTGGTTAGCTGCGACCACTCGTACGAATGTATGGGGATCATATTTCACATGTTGCTGGAAGTACCGTTCATAACAGTCTCTACTCAAGGTCGTTACTTGGGAACCCGTGTCAATCATCCCGGTAACCGGAATACCCTCCATTTCCACCTGTATAACAGGACTTGCAGCGATCAGGTCATCATTAGGGCATTCTCCCCACATAGTCTCCTTGTCAGTCTCCCCTACTACACGCCCTACAGCAGCAGGGGGACTTCAGTTTAACGGCGGTCTCTCATAAGTTTGTTGCTGCTCTGGACATCTAGCAGCAACGTGGCCCATCCGTCCACACTCCCAGCAGCGTATCTCCCGTCGTTCTGGCCATCTGTTTGGGCCCCTTCGGTAAGCCCCTTCGATTTCTCCTGAGCACTGCATTAACTGATTTGGACCCCTTCGGTAGGTCCTATCCTCATCCCTCCAGCGGGGTGGTGGGTGATTCTGATTTTCTGGGTATGGACGGCTCACCCTTTCACCTCCAGTTTTCTGGAAGTCTGCAATTTTCATAGAATGTTCATCACAACGGGTGTGCAAGTGTTCCATTTGCTCTTGCAGTTTCTGCATTACTGTGAGAATTTCTTTAACCGTCCCCTTTTCTACTGTCTCTGAGCCAGAACTAGCCCCCCTGTGACAAAGTAACTCCAACTGCGGTCTGGGGCTTCGGGAACATACTATTGGCACGGGAGATGGCCTCTACCTGTACATCATGGAATTTAGCATCAGTCTCTCGTCGGATAAAATCCTGCATAGTCACAGTTAAACTGCCGTCACGTATCCCCAGGACAAACTGGTCACGGAGAGTCCGATCAGGGTTACAGAAGGCTGGCGAGCCCCCTCTTTCCTTCACTTGAATATCTCGGAGCAGTTCTTGTAGGGCATTTGCATATTGGGGAAGGCTTTCATTCTCCTGTTGTACCCTCTGGAAGAACCGAGCCTGCAGAGACCCCAGCAATGCAGTTTCTCCATAAATGGTTTCTAGAATCTGGACTACTTGCTCAAATGTCTGCCTTTGTTCAAATGGCCTCAATATCACCGTGGTCTTAGCATCCCCTTGTAATGTCAATATTGCTAGCTCTACTAGTACTTCTGGTGCGGTCTGGTACATTCGCTGTATCATTCGTATCTGTTCCACCCACATACTCACTGACATATTATTGCCATCAAATTTAGCTAACTGACTCATTATAGCCCCTGCTGGCATTCTTCCTCCAGCACCATTCTCCCGAACGGGTGCGTCACCGTCCATTCTGGTAAGCGGATCCTGCCGACTACGCCAATTTGTGAACCGAGAGCAAGGCAGATGGTTTGGTCTCCGCAACCAGAAATGAACGCACACGCGGTAGTTCAAGAAAAGAATATATATTTACTATAAGTTAATAAAGGCTATTTGAAGGTAAAATGACAGGGATAAAGACAAGCAAAATATACAATAT
>CAMRHE010002064.1:0-13535 GCA_947044405.1 Leptodactylus fallax | reverse complement strand
GTAGTTATATTCTTGTACATAGGAGCAGTATTATAGTAGTTATATTCTTGTACATAGGGGCAGTATTATAGTAGTTATATTCTTGTACATAGGAGCAGTATTATAGTAGTTATATTCTTGTACATAGGGGCAGTATTATAGTAGTTATATTCTTGTACATAGGAGCAGTATTATAGTAGTTATATTCTTGTACATAGGAGGCAGTATTATAGTAGTTATATTCTTGTACATAGGAGCAGTATTATAGTAGTTATAGTACATAGGAGCAGTATTATAGTAGTTATATTCTTGTACATAGGAGCAGTATTATAGTAGTTATATTCTTGTACATAGGAGAAGTATTATAGTAGTTATATTCTTGTACATAGGAGCAGTATTATAGTAGTTATATTCTTGTACATAGGAGCACAGTATTATATTAGTTATATTCTTGTACATAGGAGTAGTATTATAGTAGTTATATTCTTGTACATAGGAGCAGTATTATAGTAGTTATATTCTTGTACATAGGAGCAGTATTATAGTAGTTATATTCTTGTACATAGGAGCAGTATTATAGTAGTTATATTCTTGTACATAGGAGGTAGTATTATAGTAGTTATATTCTTGTACATAGGAGCAGTATTATAGTAGTTATATTCTTGTACATAGGAGGTAGTATTATAGTAGTTATATTCTTGTACATAGGAGGTAGTATTATAGTAGTTATATTCTTGTACATAGGAGCAGTATTATAGTAGTTATATTCTTGTACATAGGAGCAGTATTATAGTAGTTATATTCTTGTACATAGGAGCAGTATTATAGTAGTTATATTCTTGTACATAGGAGCAGTATTATAGTAGTTATATTCTTGTACATAGGAGCAGTATTATAGTAGTTATATTCTTGTACATAGGAGCAGTATTATAGTAGTTATATTCTTGTACATAGGAGCAGTATTATAGTAGTTATATTCTTGTACATAGGAGCAGTATTATAGTAGTTATATTCTTGTACATAGGAGCAGTATTATAGTAGTTATATTCTTGTACATAGGAGGAGTATTATAGTAGTTATATTCTTGTACATAGGAGCAGTATTATAGTAGTTATATTCTGTATAGTATTATAGTTTATATTCTTGTACATAGGAGCAGTATTATAGTAGTTATATTCTTGTACATAGGAGCAGTATTATAGTAGTTATATTCTTGTACATAGGAGTAGTATTATAGTAGTTATATTCTTGTACATAGGAGCAGTATTATAGTAGTTATATTCTTGTACATAGGAGCAGTATTATAGTAGTTATATTCTTGTACATAGGAGCAGTATTATAGTAGTTATATTCTTGTACATAGGAGCAGTATTATAGTAGTTATATTCTTGTACATAGGAGCAGTATTATAGTAGTTATATTCTTGTACATAGGAGCAGTATTATAGTAGTTATATTCTTGTACATAGGAGCAGTATTATAGTAGTTATATTCTTGTACATAGGAGCAGTATTATAGTAGTTATATTCTTGTACATAGGAGCAGTATTATAGTAGTTATATTCTTGTACATAGGAGGTAGTATTATAGTAGTTATATTCTTGTACATAGGAGCAGTATTATAGTAGTTATATTCTTGTACATAGGAGCAGTATTATAGTAGTTATATTCTTGTACATAGGAGCAGTATTATAGTAGTTATATTCTTGTACATAGGAGCAGTATAGTAGTTATTTCTTACATAGGAACGGTATTATAGTAGTTATATTCTTGTACATAGGAGTAGTATTATAGTAGTTATTTCTTGTACATAGGAGGTAGTATTATAGTAGTTATATTCTTGTACATAGAAGACAGTATTATAGTAGTTATATTCTTGTACATAGGAGCAGTATTATAGTAGTTATATTCTTGTACATAGGAGGTAGTATTATAGTAGTTATATTCTTGTACATAGGAGGTAGTATAGTAGTTATATTCTTGAACATAGGAGCAGTATTATAGTAGTTATATTCTGTGTACATAGGAGCAGTATTATAGTAGTTATATTCTTGTACATAGGAGCAGTATTATAGTAGTTATATTCTTGTACATAGGAGCAGTATAGTATTATTTCTTGTACATAGGAGCAAGTTATAGTGTTATTTCTTGTACATAGGGGGCAGTATTATAGTAGTTATATTCTTGTACATAGGAGCAGTATTATAGTAGTTATATTCTTGTACATAGGAGCAGTATTATAGTAGTTATATTCTTGTACATAGGAGCAGTATTATAGTAGTTATATTCTTGTACATAGGAACAGTATTATAGTAGTTATATTCTTGTACATAAAGGGGCAATATATAGTAGTTATATTCTTGTACATAGTAGTATTATAGTAGTTATTTCTTGTACATAGGAGTAGTATTATAGTAGTTATTTCTTGTACATAGGGCAATTATAGTAGTTATATTCTTGTACATAGTAGTATTATAGTAGTTATTTCTTGTACATAGGAGCAGTATTATAGTAGTTATGATATTTGTACATAGGAGTAGTATTATAGTAGTTATATTCTTGTACATAGGAGTGGTATTATAGTAGTTATATTCTTGTACATAGGAGTATTATAGTAGTTATTTCTTGTACATGTAGGAGGTAGTATTATAGTAGTTATTTCTTGTACATAGGAGCAGTATTATAGTAGTTATATTCTTGTACATAGGAACTAGTATTATAGTAGTTATATTTTGTGAGAAGAAACACTAGGAAAGTATTACAAGTAGTTATATTCTTGTACATAGGAGGTAATATTATAGTAGTTATATTCTTGTACATACGAGCAGTATTATAGTAGTTATATTCTTGTACATAGGGCAGTATTATAGTAGTTATATTCTTGTACATAGGAGCAGTATTATAGTAGTTATATTCTTGTACATAGGAGCAGTATTATAGTAGTTATATTCTTGTACATAGGAGCAGTATTATAGTAGTTATATTCTTGTACATAGAGGCAGTATAGTAGTTATATTCTTGTACATAGGAGCAAGTATTATAGTAGTTATATGTGTACATAGGAGCAGTATTATAGTAGTTATTTCTTGTACATAGGAGGTAGTATTATAGTAGTTATTTCTGTACATAGGAGCAGTATAAGTAGTTATATTCTGTACACTTAAGAGCAGAAAGTAGTTATATTCTTGTACACTTAAGACAGTATATAGTTATATTCTTGTACATAGGAGCAGTATATAGTAGTTATATTCTTTACATGAATATTAGTAGTTATTTCTTGCACATAGGAACAGTATTATAGTAGTTATTTCTTGTACATAGAGGCAGTATTATAGTAGTTATTTCTTGTACATAGGAGCAGTATTATATAGTTACTGTATTTCTTGTACATAGGAGCAGTATTATAAGTAGTTATTTCTTGTACATAGGGGTAGTTAATAGTTATTTCTGTACATAGGAGCAGTAGTATTATTTCTTGTACATAGGAGCAGTATTATAGTAGTTATTTCTTGTACATAGGAGGTATTATAGTAGTTATTTCTTGTGCTAGGAGTAGTATTATAGTAGTTATTTCTTGTACATAGGAGCAGTATATAGTAGTTATATTCTTTACATAGAGGCGTATTATGTAGTTATTTTGTACTGGGGGTAGTATTATAGTAGTTATATTCTTGTACATAGGAGCAGTATTATAGTAGTTATATTCTTGTACATAGGAGCAGTATTATAGTAGTTATATTTTGTACTAGGAGTAGTATTATAGTAGTTATATTCTTGTACATGGGGTAGTATTATAGTAGTTATATTCTTGTACATAGGAGTAGTATTATAGTAGTCATTTCTTGTACATAGGAGGTAGTATTATAGTAATTTATTTCTTGTACATAGGAGCAAGTATTATAGTAGTTATTTCTTGTACATAGGAGCAGTATTATAGTAGTTATATTCTTGTACATAGGAGGTAGTATTATAGTAGTTATATTTTGTACATGGGGGTGAAGTATTATAGTCGTTATATTCTGTACAAAGGAGCAGTATAAGTAGTTATATTCTTGTACATAGGTGTAGTATTATAGTAGTTATATTTTGTGCATAGGGAGTGTATAAGTAGTTATATTCTTGTACATAGGAGCAGTATTATAGTAGTTATTTCTTGTACATAGGAGCAGTATTAACGTAGTTATTTCTTAACATAGGAGCAGTATTATAGTAGTTATATTCTTGTACATAGGAGTAGTATTATAGTAGTTATATTCTTGTACATAGGAGCAGTATTATAGTAGTTATATTCTTGTACATAGGAGCAGTATTATAGTATGTATATTCTTGTACATACGAAACCGTATTATAGTAGTTATATTCTTGTACATAGGAAATATTATAGTAGTTATATTTTGTACATAGGAGTAATTATAGTAGTTATATTCTTGTACATAGGGGTAGTATTATAGTAGTTATATTCTTGTACATAGGAGTAGTATTATAGTAGTTATATTCTTGTACATAGGAGGTAGTATTATGTAGTTATTTCTTGTACATAGGGGTAGTATTATAGTAGTTATATTCTTGTACATAGGAGCAGTATTATATTATTTATTTCTTGTACATGGAGTATTATAGTAGTTTTTCTTGTACATGGGGTAGTATTATAGTAGTTATATTCTTGTACATAGGAGCTGTATTATAGTAGTTATATTCTTGTACATAGGAGTAGTATTATAGTAGTTATTTCTTGTACATAGGGTAGTATTATAGTAGTTATATTCTTGTACATAGGAGCAGTATTATAGTAGTGATTTCTTGTACATAGGAACAGTATTATAATAGTTATATTCTTGTATAGGAAGTATTATAGTAGTTATTTCTTGTACATAGGAGCAGTATTATAGTAGTTATATTCTTGTACATAGGAGTAGTATTATAGTAGTTATATTCTTGTACATAGGAGCAGTATTATAGTAGTTATATTCTTGTACATAGGAGTAGTATTATAGTAGTTATATTCTTTGTGCATAGGAGGTAGTATTATAGTGATTATTTCTTGTACATAGGAGCAGTATTATAGTAGTTATATTCTTGTACATAGGAGCAGTATTATAGTATTTATATTCTTGTACATAGGAGCAGTATTATTATAGTAGTTATATTCTTGTACATAGGAGTAGTATTATAGTAGTTATATTCTTGTACATAGGAGGTATTATTATAAGTAGTTTATATTCTTGTACATAGGAGCAGTATTATAGTAGTTATATTCTTGTACATAGGAGCAGTATTATAGGCTAGTTATATTCTTGTACATGAGGGGGGTAGTATTATAGTCGTTATATGTTCTTGTACATAGGAGCAGTATTATAGTAGTTATATTCTTGTACATAGGTGTAGTATTATAGTAGTTATATTCTTGTACATGGGGGTAGTATTATAGTAGTTATATTCTTGTACATAGGAGCAGTATTATAGTAGTTATATTCTTGTACATAGGAGTAGTATTATAGTAGTTATATTCTTGTACATAGGAGCAGTATTATAGTAGTTATATTCTTGTACATAGGAGGAGCAGTATTATAGTAGTTATATTCTTGTACATAGGAGGTAGTATTATAGTAGTTATATTCTTGTACATAGGGGTACGTATTTATAATCGTTATATTTCTTGTGAGGCAGTATATAGTAGTTATATTCTTGTACATAGGTGTAGTATTATAGTAGTTATATTCTTGTACATGAGGGTAGTATTATAGTATTAGTTATATTCTTGTACATGGAGCAGTATTATAGTAGTTATATTCTTGTACATAGGAGCAGTATATAGTAGTTATATTTTTTACATAGGACAGTATTATAGTAGTTATATTCTTGTACATAGGAGGAGTAATATAGTAGTTATATTCTTGTACATAGGAGAGTATTATAGTAGTTATATTCTTGTACATAGGAGCCAGTATTATAGTAGTTATATTCTTGAACATAGGGGGTAGTATTATAGTAGTTATATTCTTGTACATAGGGGGCAGTATTATAGTAGTTATATTCTTATACATAGCAGGAGTATTATAGTAGTTATATTCTTGTACATAGGCAGTATTATAGTAGTTATATTCTTGTACATAGGGGCAGTATTATAGTAGTTATATTCTTGTACATAGGAGCAGTATTATAGTAGTTATATTCTTGTACATAGGAGCAGTATTATATTAGTTATATTTTTGTACATGGAGCAGTATTATAGTAGTTATATTCTTGTACATAGGAGTAGTATTATAGTAGTTATATTCTTGTACATAGGAGGTAGTATTATAGTAGTTATTCTTGTACATAGGGGCAGTATTATAGTAGTTATATTCTTGTACATAGGGGGCAGTATTATGGTAGTTATATTCTTGTACATAGGAGGTAATATTATAGTAGTTATATTCTTGTACATGGAGCAGTAATATAGTAGTTATTTCTGAACATAGGGGCAGTATTTAGTAGTTATATTCTGTACAGGGGGCAGATTATAGTAGTTTTATTCTTGTACATAGGAGCAGTATTATATTTTGTTTTATTTCTTGTACATAGGGTAGTATTATAGTAGTTATATTCTTGTACTAGGAGATATTATAGTAGTTATTTCTTTACATAGCATTATAGTAGTTATTTCTTGTACTAGGAGCAGTATTATAGTAGTTATATTCTTGTACATAGAGCAGTATATGTATTATATTCTTGTACATAGATGTATTATATTATTTCTTGTACATAGGAGAGTATTATAGTAGTTATATTCTTGTACATGGGGCAGTTTATAGTAGTTATTTCTTGTACATGTGATTATTTATTTTATTTTTGTACTGGGGCAGTATTATAGTAGTTATTTCTTGTACTGGGGGGTATTATAGTAGTTATATTCTTGTACATAGGAGGAGCACTTATATTAGTTATTTCTTGTACATAGGAGCGATTATAGTAGTTATTTCTTGTACATAGAGCAGTATTATATTTTTGTAATGGGTATATTATAGTAGTTATTTCTTGTACATGGGGGAGTATTATAGTAGTTATATTCTGTGCATAGGAGTTTTATAGTAGTTATATTCTTGTACATGGGGCAGTATTATAGTAGTTATATTCTTGTACATAGGAGCAGTATTATATAGTTATTTCTTGTACATAGGGTATATATAGTTATTTCTTGTAATAGGAGCTAGTATTATAGTAGTTATTTCTTGTACATAGGGGCGTATTATAGTAGTTATATTCTTTACATAGATATATTATGTTAGTTTTTCTTGTGCTAGGAGAGTATTATAGTAGTTATTTCTTGTACATGGGGCAGTATTATAGTAGTTATATTCTTGTACATAGGGGGCAGTATTATATAGTTTTATTCTTGTACATAGGAGCGTATTGTAGTTATATTCTTGTACATAGGAGCAGTATTATAGTAGTTATATTCTTGTACATAGGGGTAGTATTATAGTAGTTATATTCTTGTACATGGGAGCAGTATTATAGTAGTTATTTCTTGTTCATAGGAGCAGTATTATAGTAGTTATATTCTTGTACATAGGACAGTATTATAGTAGTTATATTCTTGTACATAGGAGCAGTATTATAGTAGTTATATTCTTGTACATAGGAGCAGTATTATAGTGGTTATATTCTTGTACATAGGAGTATTATAGTAGTTATATTCTTTAATGGAGCAGTATTATAGTAGTTATATTCTTGTACATAGGAGCAGTATTATAGTAGTTATATTCTTGTACATAGGGGAGTATTATAGTAGTTATATTCTTGTACATAGGAGAGTATTATAGTAGTTATATTCTTGTACATAGGCAGTATTATGATAGTTATATTCTTGTACATAGGAGGTAGTATTATAGTAGTTATATTTTTGTACATAGGAGCAGTATTATAGTAGTTATATTCTTGTACATAGGAGCAGTAATATAGTAGTTATATTCTTGTACATAGAGGCAGTATTATAGTAGTTATATTTTTGTACATAGGGGGAGTATTATAGTAGTTATATTCTTGTACATAGGGGCAGTATTATATGTTATATTCTTGTACATAGGAGCTAGTATTATAGTAGTTATATTCTTGTACATAGGAGTAGTATTATAGTAGTTATATTCTTGTATAGGGGGTAGTATTATAGTAGTTATATTCTTGTACATAGGAGTAGTATTATAGTAGTTATATTCTTGTACATAGGAGAGTATTATATAGTTATGTTTTTGTACATAGGAGCAGTATTATAGTAGTTATATTCTTGTACATGGGAGTAGTATTATAGTAGTTATATTGTTGTACATGGGGCAGTATTATAGTAGTTATATTCTTGTACATGGGGGAAAGAGTATTATAGTTATATTCTTGTACATAGGAGTAGTATTATAGTGGTTATATTCTTGTACATAGGAGAGTAATATAGTAGTTATATTCTTGTACATGGGGGGAGTATTATAGTAGTTATATTCTTGTACATAGGAGCAGTATTATAGTAGTTTTATTCTTGTACATAGGAGCAGTATAGTAGTTATATCTTGTACATAGGAGGAGTATTATAGTAGTTATATTCTTGTACATAGGTAGTATTATAGTAGTTATATTCTTGTACATAGGAGAGTATTATAGTAGTTATATTCTTGTACATAGGGGTAGTATTATAGTAGTTATATTCTTGTACATAGGAGCAGTATTATAGTAGTTATATTCTTGTACATAGGAGCAGTATTATATTAGTTATATTCTTGTGCAGGAGTAGTATTATAGTAGTTATATTCTTGTACATAGGAGAGTATTAGTAGTTATATTCTTGTACATAGGAGCAGTATTATAGTAGTTATATTCTTGTGCATAGGGGGAGTAAAAGAGTATATTGAATAGGGGCAGTATTATAGTAGTTATATTCTTGTATGGGAGTGTTATAGTAGTTATATTCTTGTACATAGGGGCAGTATTATAGTAGTTATATTCTTGTACATAGGGGCAGTATTATAGTAGTTATATTCTTGTACATAGGCAGGGTATTATAGTAGTTATATTCTTGTGCAGGCGGTAGTATTATAGTATTTATATTTAGCATAGGGGCAGTATTATAGTAGTTATATTCTTGTACATAGGGGCAGTATTATAGTAGTTATATTCTTGTACATGGGGAGTATTATAGTAGTTATATTCTTATACATAGGAGCAGTATTAAGTAGTTATATTCTGTACATAGGAGCAGTATTATAGTAGTTATATTCTTGTACATAGGGGCAGTATTATAGTAGTTATATTCTTGTACATAGGAGGTAGTATTATAGTAGTTATATTCTTGTACATAGGAGCGTATTATATTGAGTTATATTTTTCTTGTATATAGGGAGTATTATAGTAGTTATATTCTTGTACATAGGGGCAGTATTATATTAGTTATATTCTTGTACATAGAGCCAGTATTATAGGTTATATTCTTGTACCTAGGAGAGTATTATAGTAGTTATATTCTTGTACATAGGAGTAGCAGTATTATAGTAGTTATATTCTTGTACATAGGTGACAGTATTATAGTAGTTATATTCTTATACATAGGAGCAGTATTATAGTAGTTATATTCTTGTACATAGGAGCTAGTATTATAGTAGTTATATTCTTGTACATAGGAGCAAGTATTATAGTAGTTATATTTTTTTATATAGGAGCAGTATTATAGTAGTTATTTCTTGTACATAGGAGTATATTATAGTAGTTATATTCTTGTACATAGGAGCAGTATTATAGTAGTTATATTCTTGTACATAGGGGCAGTATTATAGTAGTTATATTCTTGTACATAGGGGGTAGTATTATAGTAGTTATATTCTTGTACATAGGAGGTAGTATTATAGTAGTTATATTCTTGTACATAGGAGCAGTATTATAGTAGTTATATTCTTGTACATAGGAGGAGTATTATAGTAGTTATATTCTTGTACATAGGGGTAGTATTATAGTAGTTATATTCTTGTACATAGGAGGTAGTATTATAGTAGTTATATTCTTGTACATAGGGCCAGTATTATAGTAGTTATATTCTTGTACATAGGAGAGTATTATAGTAGTTATATTCTTGTACATAGGTGCAGTATTATAGTAGTTATATTCTTGTACATAGGAGCAGTATTATAGTAGTTATATTCTTGTACATAGGAGCAGTATTATAGTAGTTATATTCTTTTACATAGGAGCAGTATTATAGTAGTTATATTCTTGTACATAGGAGAGTATTATAGTAGTTATATTCTTGTACATAGGAGCAGTATTATAGTAGTTATATTCTTGTACATAGGAGCAGTATTATAGTAGTTATATTCTTGTACATAGGGGGCAGTTTTATAGTAAAGTTATATTCTTGTACATAGGTATAATTAAAGTAGTAATTCTTGTACATTATAGCATTTGTATGTATCAAGTAGTTATAAGCATGAAAATACCTAAAGCAGTATTAAAGAGTCCACATTCTTGTAAATAGGAACAGAATTATAGTAATTATAAAAAAACTTGAACATAGCCACATTATTATAGTACTTATGTTCTCTTCTGGTTTCTCTTTATCTCCAGTGATTTTATCCACCTGAGCTCAGATAATATCTGTCTGACTACGAATTCATGGTCAAAATTCTCGCTGAATATGGAGACTCGGGTTCTTGCGTTCCAGTGATAATATTTGATGACAGTAATGATCAGAGTGGAAGAGTGAAGAAATCAGGCGATACCTTTTAGAGGCTAACTGAGTATATTTATAAGTAAGCTTTCAGGAGTACTCGCTCCCTTCATCAGACATGGTGTGATACAAGAACTGAAAATTAACAGATTTTTAGTCAAAAAAACAGTCTGGAAACTTGTGGTGCGTGACGGAGGGATCAGTAATTCTTGCTGTTATCTGTTTGCTATCAGGAGGTGATTTGTGACCCTCACAGGTCACACATAGTGTGATTTGAAGCTGGCATGAATATTGAGTTCAGTTCATGGTTCAAACATAGTGTGACATGAAGCTGGCATGAATATTAAGTCCAAATTGCAGAGTTTGAAATTTTTGCATTAATTTGTACTCCATTTCTTTTCTTTTCTCCTGTGTCTTAAAATGTCCCATTAAAACCACAACCCGCAAATCTTCAATAGAGTGGTTTTCTCCGGAGAAATGTGCGGCCACTGGGAGATCGGTTCTGCTGTTATTAATGGTGGATCTGTGTGAGTTCATTCGTTGACTGAGTCTCTGCCCTGTTTCCCCCACATAGAGGCCTGTGGTGGGACATTGCACACACATTATGAGGTACACCACATTGGAAGACCTGCAGGAAAATGTCCCCCTAATTCTGTGCACCTGTTGTGACTGTGGGATAGGTACACTGTCAGCGGTGTGGATGTGCTTGCAGGTCATGCACCTTTTATGTAGGCAAGGTGAGGTGCCATTTTCAGTTGGGGCCTTCAGGGCACTCCCGGACGATAATGCGCCTCAGGTTTGGTGGTTGTCGAAAGGAGAGGAGAGGGGGGACTGGAAATATGTCCTTGAGTCTGTTGTCCCTATGTAGCACAGGTTGGAGCTCCTTGGCAATCCTTCGTAGGATCTCCAGCTGTGGGTTGTAGGTGACTACTAGGGGCACTCGGGCTTCTTTCTGGGTCTCTCTATATGTGAGCAGACTGTCTCTGTTAATGGCTGCTGCTTTGTTTAATTGGTTGTCTGTCACTTTTGGTTTGTATCCCAATCTGAGAAATTTCATCCTCAGATCCAGGAGGTGCTTGTCCAGGTCTGTTTTGTCGGAGCAAATACGATTGTATCGTATAGCCTGGCTGTAGATTATAGATTGTCTTGTGTGCTTGGGGTGGAAGCTGTCGTTTCTCAGGTAGGCCGTTCTGTCTGTGGGTTTGTGGTATATTGATGTGAGTAGCCGGTGGTCTTTAATGTATATTGTGGTATCCAGAAAGTGAATTTCACTCCCTGAATAGCTAAGTTTAAGGTTGATGGTCGGGTGAAAGTCATTGAAGTCATTATGGAATTAAGTAGGGCCTCCTCACCTGCAGTCCAGATGACAAGGATATCATCGATATAACGAAGGTAAATCATAGGTTTGGTGGTGCATGTTGATAAATATGTTCCTTCCATTTCTGCCATAAAGAGATTTGCATATTGGGGTGCACATCTGGTCCCCATTGAAGTTCCCATTCGCTGTAGATATAGATCCTCTCCAAGGTAAAATGGTTGTGGCTAAGGATGAATTGTATGAGCTGCGTTACTGGTTCTGTTGGGAGTTTTGTTTGCCAGGTGTACCCGACATGCTGCAACTCCATCCTTGTGGGGAATGTTAGTACACAGGGATTCCACATCCATGGTGGCCAAAATGGTACCCTCAGGTAGAGGGCCCAGGGCATTCAGTTTGTTAAGAAGGTCAGTGGTGTCCTGGATATAGCTTGGAGTATCCCTGACAAGGGGTTTTAGGAGATTTTCCACCCAACCTGAGATGTTTTCTGTCAGTGTCCCAATGCCAGAAATGATAGGCCTCCCAGGGTTGCCATCTTTGTGTATCTTTGGGAGCATATAGAAGCAGCCCGGCCCTGGGATCTTTGGGGATAAGTCCTTTTACCTGATTCTGGATCTGGACTGGGAACTCCTTGATCATACTCTTTAGTTCTTTCATATAGGCCTCTGTGGGATCACTTCCAAGTTTGGAGTAATGGATGGGATTTGACAGTTGCCTGTTTGCTTCCTGGATATAGTCTGAGGAGTTCATTATGACTATTGCGCCCCCTTTGTCAGCCGGTTTTGTTATTATATCCTGATTTTCTTTCAGTGATGTAATAGCCTTCTGTTCCAGCAGGGTTAGGTTATGCACCTGTTTCTTTTGTTTCTCTAGGATTTCTGATTTTACTTTGCTTCTGAAACAGTCAATATATTTATCCAGTGCTGCATTAGCTCCAGGGCGTGGGGTCCAGGTAGATTTCAGGTAGGATTCCTTGTGGGCTGTTCCATCTCAGAGTCACTGCTGTATGGAGGGTCTTTGTCATAAAAATATTCCCTTAATCTCATTTTTCTGAAAACTCCTCCATGTCATTGCAGAGTTGGATATGGTCAGTGTGTGCCGAGGAGCAGAAGGAGAGACCTTTGGAGAGAACTGACATTTCGTGTTTGTTTGGCTCATAAGAGGAAAGATTCACAACACAGCTTTGCTGAGCTGGGCTAGTACTTGCGGTTGTAGTAATGAGGCCTTTTTGTCTCAGTCTGTGGAGCTTTTTCTTTTTGTTGTTAATAAGCATGTCCTGAAGTTTCCAGTAGTATGTGTGGAGTTTGGCCTTCATTTCCTCTGTGTCATTAGCCAATGATGATTTCAGGGCCTGTATCTCATCCTGTGTTCTTTTTTTTTTGTTATAGGAAATTTTTATCATATTGTTCCGCAGCCTTTCAGATGTTCGAATACAGAGTTGTTCTGCAGATCGGCTGTTGTAGGTGTTCCGGGTTGGGTTACGTAAATTGAAGCCTTTTGGGATGAGTCTCTCCTTTTTGCATTTTGTTAAGAAGAAGATGTCGCTGTTGAGTTGTGCA
>CAMRHE010002063.1:0-13539 GCA_947044405.1 Leptodactylus fallax | reverse complement strand
GACAGGGGACTACAATCTGTTACTATCTGTTATCAGCCATGTCAGGAGGAAGGCGGAAAGCTGTAAGACAGGGGAATACAATCTATTACTATCTGTTATCAGCCATGTCAGGGAGGGGAGAGGCCGACTGTAGGGCAGGGGAATACAATCCTATTACTATCTGTTATCAGCCATGTGAGGAGGGGAGAAGGCCGACGTAGGGCAGGGGAATACAATCTATTAGCATCTGTTATCAGCCACGTAGGTGAGGAGAGGGCGACTGTAGGACAGGGGGGATACAATATATTACTATCTGTTATCAGCCATGTCAGGAGAGGAGGGCCGACTGTAGGACAGGGGAATACAATCTATTACTATCTGTTATCAGCCATGTCAGGAGGGGAGAGGAGAATTTAGGACAGGGGAATACAATCTATTACTATCTGTTATCAGCCATGTCAGGAGGGGGAGGGCCGACTGTAGGACAGGTGTTTACAATCTATTACTATCTGTTATCAGCCATGTCAGGATAGGAGAGGCCGACTGTAGGACAGGGGAATACAATGTATTACTATCTGTTATCAGCCATGTCAGGAGAGGAGAAGCCCACTGTAGGACGGGTGACTACAATCTATTACTACCTGTTATCAGCCATGTCAGGATAGGAGAGGCCGACTGTAGGACAGGTGACTACAATCTATTACTATCTGTTATCAGCCATGTCAGGAGAGGAGAGGCCGACTGTAGGACAGGGGGGAATACAATCTATTACTATCTGTTATCAGCCATGTCAGGAGGGGAGAGGCCGACTGTAAGACAGGGGAATACAATCTATTACTATCTGTTATCAGCCATGTCAGGAGGAGAGAGGCCGACTGTAGGACAGGGGAATACAATCTATTACTATCTGTTATCAGCCATGTCAGGAGGGGAGAGACCGACTGTAGGACAGGGGGAAACAATCTATTAGCATCTGTTATCAGCCATGTCAGGAGGAGAGGCCGACTGTAGGACAGGTGAATACAATCTATTACTATCTGTTATCAGCCATGTCAGGAGGGAGAGGCCGACTGTAGGACAGGGGAATACAATATATTACCATCTGTTATCAGCCATGTCAGGAGGGGAGAGGCCAACTGTAGGACAGGGGAATACAATCTATTTACCATCTGTTATCAGCCAGCAGGAGGAAGGCCATTAGGAAGGTAATACAATCTATTACTATCTGTTATCAGCCATGTCAGGAGAGGCCGACTGTAGGACAGGGGAATACAATCTATTACTATCTGTTATTTGCCATGTCAGGAGGGGAGGAGGCCGACTGTAGGGCAGGGGAATACAATCTATTACTATCTGTTATCAGCCATGTCAGGAGGGGAGAGGCCGACTGTAGGGCAGGTGACTACAATCTACTACTATCTGTTATCAGCCATGTGAGGAGGGGAGAGGCCGACTGTAGGGGCAGGGTAATACAATCTATTACTATCTGTTATCAGCCATGTCAGGAGGGGAGAGGCCGACTGTAGGACAGGGGAATACAATATATTACTATCTGTTATCAGCCATGTCAGGAGAGGAGAGGCCAATTGTAGGACAGGGGAATACAATCTATTACTATCTGTTATCAGCCATGTCAGGAGGGGAGAGGTCGACTGTAGGACAGGGAATACAATCTATTACTATCTGTTATCAGCCATGTCAGGAAGGGAGAGGCCGACTGTAGGACAGGGGAATACAATCTATTACTATCTGTTATCAGCCATGTCAGGAGGGGGAGAGGCCGACTGTAGGACAGGTGACTACAATCTATTACTATCAGTTATCAGCCCTGCAACTGGCGAGTTCTGTGCTGGGAAGCGGGCGCGCGTCTCATTACCAGGCGGATATTGAGCGAGGTCAGGATAATGAGGCGCATTGTGGGGGTGTATCCTCAGATGAGCGAGGTGTCTCTGCCGCTGCCCCCCACCCCCATCTCTGCGCCTGATTCCTAACATTGTCATACAGGAGGAAGATTGAGAGGGGAAATGACTTGGAGGTGCCGCACATCCCCCTCCTCAAATACCGCATGTGACGTATGGGGGTAAACATGGGCTGGATTATCACCTATAGCCCCCAACCCATCTCAGATACCGTATGTGATGTGGTTTGATGGAATTTAGGGGGGCAGACCTGGGCAGGATTAGCCCCCATTTCGCCCCATGAAACCCTTATAACCTATAGATTTAGGGTAATACCTGTTGGGTCCCGTCCCCCTCCTTGCAAATAGTGTCGGGGGGGGGAGCTTCAGTGTGCTGATCCACTACAGTCCATCTCTTTTATGAACACCTTTAACCGGATTAGACAACACCCCTTCCCCCAATATGTCGCCTCCTGAACCCCTCCTCTTTATAGGACCTCGGCTCCTTAGCATATTATACAGCATTAAAGGGGTTGACGTCTTCCTAAAACAGTGCCACACCCACCCACAGGTTATGTTTGGCACTGCAGCTCAGTCCCATTGACTTCAGTAGGGCAGATCTGCAATACCAGACACAACCTATGGTCAGGTGTGGCGCTGTCTATGGAATCGAGCAATGGCGCAAGCTACTAAAGTTGGTCTTTGCCTCCCATTATCCAGTCAGGATCTTATGTGTCACTCATCCCGGCACTGAAAGAGTTACCCATGCTGGGCCGCAGTCCCGGGAGGGGTCCTATTCACATCCAGCAGGGATAGTGATATCTGTGGAGGGTCCTAGACGTGGTGAAAACAGCGAACGCGGTAGAATTTCCCACAGTCTGTAAACCCCGGCTGTGGCTGCTGCAGGATTAGGGGGATTAAGCGGCCTCCCTGCCCCCTCCCGTGTGTGCGCCCCTCACCCAGCCCTCCTAATAGCTATTGATATGAGGCTCATCCAGCAGGATCCTCCGCTGTCTGCTGAGCCGGCGCACTACAACATCCATAAGGCACCTATCTGCACCAATCGATGACCGCTCCGACCTGTAAACTGTGTGAACCGGACAAACTAGAGCGTCAAAATATTGGGGGGCTGTACGGTGTGCGACACTAAAGGCTGCTCCAACTGCAAACACAGAGATACCAGAGAGCTACAGAACATTTCCATCTAACGTGCTCGCTCTACTCGCTTACATTGTATTGTCAT
Organism: Leptodactylus fallax; assembly: GCA_947044405.1. Classification (NCBI taxonomy): domain Eukaryota; kingdom Metazoa; phylum Chordata; class Amphibia; order Anura; family Leptodactylidae; genus Leptodactylus; species Leptodactylus fallax. Next base: position 10,420 of record CAMRHE010002063.1, on the reverse strand, counting down.
CACTCTCATGGATCGCTCTCTCTCTTGTATCGCCATGCTGAGAGTAGTAGTTCCTGAGCAGTAGCTGTAGAGCGCTGCCCCAGTCCTCTGCTATGGTGTATGATGCGACTATTGGGCTCGCTCTCTCTCATATGGTTATGCTGAGAGTAGTAGTAGCTGTAGAGCGGCGCCCCAGTCCTCTGCTATGGTGTATGATACGACTATTGGGCTCGCTCTCTCTCATATGGTTATGCTGAGAGTAGTAGTAGCTGTAGAGCGGCGCCCCCAGTCCTCTGCTGTGGTGTATGATAGGACTATTGCACTCGCTCTCTCTCATATGGTGATGCTGAGAGTAGTAGTAGCTGTAGAGCGGCGCCCCAGTCCTCTGCTGTGGTGTATGATAGGACTATTGCACTCGCTCTCTCTCATATGGTGATGCTGAGAGTAGTAGTAGCTGTAGAGCGGCGCCCCAGTCCTCTGCTGTGGTGTATGATAGGACTATTGCACTCGCTCACTCTCATATGGAGATGCTGAGAGTAGTAGTAGCTGTAGAGCGGCGCCCCCAGTCCTCCGCTGTGCCATATGATACGACTCCTGACACGTTGTGAAGCCCTCCTGACGCTAAAAGGGATAAATCTGGAATCCATTCACCTGGCAATCTGACAGCGCGGAATCCGCCATGACAGCCGCTTTGTCCTGGCCGAGCCGCCTTCATATATCATTTCTGTCAGTGCAGAGGAGCCTGTCAAAGCAAGTCTCTAGGGGGTCAGGCTGTACCTGGTGTCCCCCTCCCCCCATCCTTCTTACTGGGATAGCCACACCCACTTTTACTGACACAACAAACCCGTTTCCATCCGTAAGTGTGAATATGGCCCTTAATAAGGACGGGAGGGCTTGGACTGAGCCTATTATTGCAATGACGGCAGATTTCTGGCCTGATCGCAGCAGGTGTGCGCCCCCCACTGTTTGTAGGCAGTACGTGCTGTCAGGGGGTGGGGGAGCTCGGCGCTTCTGACTGTGGGTTTAATTCTCACTCCATATGTCCCTTTGCCCCGACCTTGTCAACCTTAAGCCGCTCTCGCTTACGTGAAAATTCAGTTGTTAGAGATTTATTTTAATTTCCAGTCGGCGTCCATGGCGCGGTGCCAGCGCCGCCGTCACCAGGAAGGTCAGGAGCAGGGTGGCGTCTTTCCATTAGGAGCCAAGCAGTATTGTATTGTGTCCTGACGTGATAAGTGTGTGCAGAGGAGGGGGCCTCGGCCCTTATACTTAAACTATGCTGGGATTTAAAGGGGATGCAGTTTTATTCAAAATGTTACTTGTTATGCCGTATGGCGGGGGATATGATGGCAAACTTTGGCGCAAAGCTGCAGCAAACCTCACGGCTTTTGGCTGTGCAGTGATCAAATGATCATGTAATGTACAAGCACACGGCTGGAACGGCGCCCCCCCATGACATCACCCGCATGGTTTTGAAGGTGTCATCTAAGCTTTACCAGTGAGACTGTGCAGGTATTGGTCACTACGGGTGGAGCGGTGTTTAAGGCCCACGGTAAGCAGGACCGTGGACTGTCTCGCATGGCAGGCACTGGGTGCCCACGACGCGCCTGTGCCGACCGGCCTGTTTTATGCGGCTTTCATATTGATAGGCTTATCCATGTAGAACTGCTGCTATTAGACGATGGCGCCCCCGTAACGTCGGTGCGGTTTTCCACCTCGTCCTCACTGCTGCGTGTCCGGTATGTCAGACTGTAAAGCAGATTTAGCGTCATCATTCTATAATGAGAACTTCTGCAGCGTTCTAATAGCCTTCTCAGGATCTCTGCTTGCTGCCAGTGAATGGAAACTTTCATGAAACATTTATTGCTTCGCTTTAGAAGGTGAAACCCTTTGGAACTGGTGGTTCGTTACAGTGTGTCAGTGCAGGTCAGTCAGCTGGCACAGAGAAGATGTGGCCTAAACGTTGGATGAACCTGACATTACCAGTCCGATCCCTCAGTACTAGGTGTTTGGTGAGGTCGGTCGGAAGGAGGCGCGTGTAAGGTTAGAGTGCCAGTTTCTGTAGACAGACGACTGTAGAGTTGTCCTTCAGATGCGAAAGGTCAGTAAATGATGTTTGCACAGTACGGAGTCTGCAGGAAGACGAGCCCGTGAATGTGAAATCAGGGCGGGCGGAGAAGAGATTGGCAGAGACGCGCTCTTCATTATCCGAGTATCAATATATCAGGAGGGGAGAGGCTGACTGTAGGACAGGTGACTACAATCTTCATCTGTTATCAGCCATGTCAGGGGAGAGGCCGGATCAGAGGGGAGAGGCCGACTGTAGGACAGGAATACACCCATTAATATCTGCCATCAGTCATCGCTCAGAGGGGGAGAGGCCGACTGCATCAGGGGGAATACAATCTATTACCATCTGTTATCAGCCATGTCAGGAGGAGGCTGTGTGACAGGGGACACAATCTATCAACAGAGGCCGACTTCAATCTATTACTATCTGTTATCAGTCTCTGTCAGGAGGGAGAGGTTGACTGTAGGGACAGGGGAATAACATAATCTATTACCGCTGCAACAGATAGTAATAGATTGTATCTCTGTCCTACAGTCGGCTCCTCCCCTCCTGACAGGGCTGATAACAGATAGTAATAGATTGTATTCCCCTGTCCTACAGTCGGCCTCTCCCTCCCAGTGTGTGAATTGACTATTTAAATTGTACAGCTATGCATATGTTGGCGCTATATAAATAAAAATTTCACATTATTATTATTATTATGATCTCTAAAATAACTCATCCATATTTTTGCCCTGAATCCCCTTTTAATATTGCTATGGGGCATTGTACTATGGCTGGCACTGTTACCACTTACTAAGGGATGGGTGGCTTTAAAAAAAAAAAAAAACCCCATCGGCATATTAATCTATTTTTGTGAGTTTGGATAAGAGTTGAGTCTATTATAAGAGGTTCACAAACTTTCTAGCATCGCTGTGAATTGGGATATCTTCAGAATAAGACAACAGCAGATCCTTGTCTTCAGGATAAACTGACATGAATAACTGACCTTCTACTGGCTGGACGCCTACTGAAATCCTTCTGACCTGGCCAGAGAGGACAGAGATGTCTGCAGAGCTGCCTATTTGTCACTTTGTCCACTATTCACACCTCTCCTTTTTTTCACCTTTCTTTTGGTACGTTGGACTTAATCATGTTGAGGATCTCGAGGCCTCCCCTGAGCAGCTCCGAATGTCCTCTGTACAGGTCTCTGCTAGACACCGACCTTCGCGCCCACAATCAGATTTCACGCACACAGGTTATTATTAGAAGAACCTTCCCAAGAGGATCCAACAACCTCCTTATTGTTTCCTGATATTGTGCAGCCACCGTCTGCCCTGCAGTCTGTGTGTCAGATATCCTCCATGTGCCTGCAAACCATCCCCAGCTTGTAGAGGCTCCAGAATATCCTCACACATCAGAGGACAGAAATAACCACAAAGCAAGGGAGACTGGAACAGGACAGCTGCGTTGTACAAGAAAGCAGAAGATATCATTATGTATCATGTAAATGTTACACCCCTGAAGAACCCTACAGTCGGCCTCTCCCCTCCTGACATGGCTGATAACAGATAGTAATAGATTGTATTCCCCTGTCCTACAGTCGGCCTCTCCTCTCCTGACATGGCTGATAACAGATAGTAATAGATTGTATTCCCCTGTCCTACAGTCGGCCTCTCCTCTCCTGACATGGCTGATAACAGATAGTAATAGATTGTATTCCCCCGTCCTACAGTCGGCCTCTCCCCTCCTGACATGGCTGATAACAGATAGTAATAGATTGTATTCCCCTGTCCTACAGTCGGCCTCTCCTCGACATGGCTGATAACAGATAGTAATAGATTGTATTCCCCTGTCCTACAGTCGGCCTCTCCCCTCCTGACATGGCTGATAACAGATAGTAATAGATTGTATTCCCCTGTCCTACAGTCGGCCTCTCCCCTCCTGACATGGCTGATAACAGATAGTAATAGATTGTATTCCCCTGTCCTACAGTCGGCCTCTCCCCTCCTGACATGGCTGATAACAGATAGTAATAGATTGTATTCCCCTGTCCTACAGTCGGCCTCTCCTCTCCTGACATGGCTGATAACAGATAGTAATAGATTGTATTCCCCTGTCCTACAGTCGGCCTCTCCTCTCCTGACGTGGCTGATAACAGATAGTAATAGATTGTATTCTCCTGTCCTACAGTCGGCCCTCTCCCCTCCTGACATGGCTGATAACAGATAGTAATAGATTGTATTTCCCTGTCCTACAGTCGGCCTCTCCCCCCTCCTGACATGGCTGATAACAGATAGTAATAGATTGTATTCCCCTGTCCTACAGTCGGCCTCTCCCCTCCTGACGTGGCTGATAACAGATAGTAATAGATTGTATTCCCCTGTCCTACAGTCGGCCTCTCCTCTCCTGACATGGCTGATAACAGATAGTAATAGATTGTATTCCCCTGTCCTACAGTCGGCCTCTCCTCTCCTGACATGGCTGATAACAGATAGTAATAGATTGTATTCCCCTGTCCTACAGTCGGCCTCTCCCCTCCTGACATGGCTGATAACAGATAGTAATAGATTGTATTTCCCTGTCCTACAGTCGGCCTCTCCCCTCCTGACATGGCTGATAACAGATAGTAATAGATTGTATTCCCCTGTCCTACAGTCGGCCTCTCCCCTCCTGACATGGCTGATAACAGATAGTAATAGATTGTATTCCCCTGTCCTACAGTCGGCCTCTCCTCTCCTGACATGGCTGATAACAGATAGTAATAGATTGTATTTCCCTGTCCTACAGTCGGCCTCTCCCCTCCTGACGTGGCTGATAACAGATAGTAATAGATTGTATTCCCCTGTCCTACAGTCGGCCTCTCCCCTCCTGACGTGGCTGATAACAGATAGTAATAGATTGTATTCCCCTGTCCTACAGTCGGCCTCTCCTCCCTGACGTGGCTGATAACAGATAGTAATAGATTGTATTCCCCTGTCCTACAGTCGGCCTCTCCTCCTCCTGACATGGCTGATAACAGATAGTAATAGATTGTATTCCCCTGTCCTACAGTCGGCCTCTCCCCTCCTGACATGGCTGATAACAGATAGTAATAGATTGTATTCCCCTGTCCTACAGTCGGCCTCTCCTCTCCTGACATGGCTGATAACAGATAGTAATAGATTGTATTCCCCTGTCCTACAGTCGGCCTCTCCCCTCCTGACGTGGCTGATAACAGATAGTAATAGATTGTATTCCCCTGTCCTACAGTCGGCCTCTCCCTCCTGACGTGGCTGATAACAGATAGTAATAGATTGTATTCCCCTGTCCTACAGTCGGCCTCTCCTCCCTCCTGACATGGCTGATAACAGATAGTAATAGATTGTATTCCCCTTCCTACAGTCGGCCTCTCCTCTCCTGACATGGCTGATAACAGATAGTAATAGATTGTAGTCCCCTGTCCTACAGTCGGCCTCTCCCTCCTGACATGACTGATAACAGATAGTAATAGATTGTATTCCCTGTCCTACAGTCGGCCTCTCCCCTCCTGACATGGCTGATAACAGATAGTAATAGATTGTATTCCCCTGTCCTACAGTCGGCCTCTCCCCTCCTGACATGGCTGATAACAGATAGTAATAGATTGTATTCCCCTGCCCTACAGTCGGCCTCTCCTCTCCTGACATGGCTGATAACAGATAGTAATAGATTGTATTCCCCTGTCCTACAGTCGCCTCTCCTCTCCTGACATGGCTGATAACAGATAGTAATAGATTGTATTCCCCTTCCTACAGTCGGCCTCTCCCCTCCTGACGTGGCTGATAACAGATAGTAATAGATTGTATTCCCCTGTCCTACAGTCGGCCTCTCCTCTCCTGACACGGCTGATAACAGATAGTAATAGATTGTAGTCCCCTGTCCTACAGTCGGCCTCTCCTCTCCTGACATGGCTGATAACAGATAGTAATAGATTGTATTCTCCTGTCCTACAGTCGGCCTCTCCCCTCCTGACGTGGCTGATAACAGATAGTAATAGATTGTATTCCCCTGTCCTACAGTCGGCCTCTCCTCTCCTGACATGGCTGATAACAGATAGTAATAGATTGTATTCCCCTGTCCTACAGTCGGCCTCTCCCCTCCTGACATGGCTGATAACAGATAGTAATAGATTGTAGTCCCCTGTCCTACAGTCGGCCTCTTCTCTCCTGACATGGCTGATAACAGATAGTAATAGATTGTATTCCCCTGTCCTACAGTCGGCCTCTCCTCTCCTGACACGGCTGATAACAGATAGTAATAGATTGTAGTCCCCTGTCCTACAGTCGGCCTCTCCTCTCCTGACATGGCTGATAACAGATAGTAATAGATTGTATTCTCCTGTCCTACAGTCGGCCTCTCCTCTCCTGACATGGCTGATAACAGATAGTAATAGATTGTAGTCCCCTGTCCTACAGTCGGCCTCTCCCCTCCTGACATGGCTGATAACAGATAATAATAGATTGTATTCTCCGGTCCTACAGTCGGCCTCTCCCCTCCTGACGTGGCTGATAACAGATAGTAATAGATTGTATTCCCCTTTCCTACAGTCGGTCTCTCCCCTCCTGACATGGCTGATAACAGATAGTAATAGATTGTATTCCCCTGTCCTACAGTCGGCCTCTCCCCTCCTGACATGGCTGATAACAGATAGTAATAGATTGTATTCCCCTGTCCTACAGTCGGCATCTCCTCTCCTGACGTGGCTGATAACAGAGAGTAACGTCTGATGTTTTCTCCCTATACATAGAAGTCTTGGATACATAACGGTCTCTGTTCCTAGTACAGTTGGGTGACAGACAATATGGCCGCCTGTTCCTCCTGTAGGACACTGACCCTCTGCTCCCTGCCCCCCCCCTCTGCTGCATCACTGTATCTAGTCCCATCATGTGTGGTACTGTCTGATGAACTCTCCTGGTGTATCTCATCCTCTGAGGTGTGATACAGCCTGGAAGTCCAATGCAGCACAGGGTTCTCTCTTATGGATATGGGGAACATCTGGCAGAGCAGAAATCAGAGGGAGGCTATTAACCCCTCATACGACAAGTCAAAGCACGAGGCGACTGCCCCACAGTGTATCCGTCCCACAACAACTCCCATCATCCCTGACATCATCCCGATCTGTCTGGAGATTTATATGTATACAGATGGAGGAGAACAGATTGTCACATGAATTATCTACAGAAGAAACCCTGCAGTCTACCCCGCTATTAAATCTGTTCCCGGGAAAGCTGAGTGTCCACCAAGACAAGCCAGGCAACACCAAGGATCACCCAGCATGACAGGCAAGGCTTCATAGTTATGGAAATCTCATTCCCTCTTCTAGATCCTAGGAAAGCTGGGTACTAGTGGCCATACTTAAAGAGTCTGTGGCGGGTGACAAAGGCTCGTCTTCTACTTTACACATGGGGCAAGAAATGGAGGGATTCTCCAGGGAGGTTACAAGGAAAAGCATATACATCGCAATACACACTGACTACAGCGAGTGGGGGTGGAGGCAGAGTCAGCCATATGTCCACCACATATCACCCACACAGACAGCTCGATGGAGGGTATAAACACAGATGTATATACCACATCTAGATGTGTATCAGGGTCCTGAGTTACATCCTGTATTATACTCCAGAGCTGCGCTCACTATTCTGCTGGTACAGTCACTGTGTACATACATTACATTACTTATCCTGTACTGATCCTGAGTTACATCCTGTATTATACCCCAGAGCTGTGCTCACTATTCTGCTGGTACAGTCACTGTGTACATACATTACATTACTTATCCTGTATTATACTCCAGAGCTGCGCTCACTATTCTGCTGGTACAGTCACTGTGTACATACATTACATTACTTATACTGTACTGATCCTGAGTTACATCCTGTATTATACTCCAGAGCTGTGCTCACTATTCTGCTGGTGCAGTCACTGTGTACATACATTACATTACTTATCCTGTACTGATCCTGAGTTACATCCTGTATTATACCCCAGAGCTGTGCTCACTATTCTGCTGGTGCAGTCACTGTGTACATACATTACATTACTTATCCTGTATTATACTCCAGAGCTGCGCTCACTATTCTGCTGGTACAGTCACTGTGTACATACATTACATTACTTATCCTGTACTGATCCTGAGTTACATCCTGTGTTATACTCCAGAGCTGTGCTCACTATTCTGCTGGTACAGTCACTGTGTACATACATTACATTACTTATCCTGTACTGATCCTGAGTTACATCCTGTATTATACTCAGAGCTGTGCTCACTATTCAGCTGGTGCAGTCACTGTGTACATACATTACATTACTTATCCTGTACTGATCCTGAGTTACATCCTGTATTATACTCCAGAGCTGCGCTTACTATTCTGCTGGTACAGTCACTGTGTACATACATTACATTACTTATCCTGTATTATACTCCAGAGCTGCACTCACTATTCTGCTGGTGTAGTCACTGTGTACATACATTACATTACTTATCCTGTATTATACTCCAGAGCTGCGCTCACTATTCTGCTGGTACAGTCACTGTGTACATACATTACTTATCCTGTACTGATCCTGAGTTACATCCTGTATTATACTCCAGAGCTGCGCTCACTATTCTGCTGGTACAGTCACTGTGTACATACATTACATTACTTATCCTGTACTGATCCTGAGTTACATCCTGTATTATACTCCAGAGCTGCACTCACTATTCTGCTGGTGCAGTCACTGTGTACATACATTACATTACTTATCCTGTATTATACTCCAGAGCTGCGCTCACTATTCTGCTGGTACAGTCACTGTGTACATACATTACATTACTTATCCTGTACTGATCCTGTGTTACATCCTGTATTATACTCCAGAGCTGCACTCACTATTCTGCTGGTACAGTCACTGTGTACATACATTACTTATCCTGTGCTGATCCTGAGTTACATCCTGTATTATACTCCAGAGCTGTGCTCACTATTCTGCTGGTGCAGTCACTGTGTACATACATTACATTACTTATCCTGTACTGATCCTGAGTTACATCCTGTATTATACTCCAGAGCTGCGCTTACTATTCTGCTGGTACAGTCACTGTGTACATACATTACATTACTTATCCTGTATTATACTCCAGAGCTGCACTCACTATTCTGCTGGTGTAGTCACTGTGTACATACATTACATTACTTATCCTGTATTATACTCCAGAGCTGCACTCACTATTCTGCTGGTGTAGTCACTGTGTACATACATTACATTACTTATCCTGTACTGATCCTGAGTTACATCCTGTATTATACTCCAGAGCTGCGCTCACTATTCTGCTGGTACAGTCACTGTGTACATACATTACTTATCCTGTACTGATCCTGAGTTACATCCTGTATTATACTCCAGAGCTGCGCTCACTATTCTGCTGGTACAGTCACTGTGTACATACATTACATTACTTATCCTGTACTGATCCTGAGTTACATCCTGTATTATACTCCAGAGCTGCACTCACTATTCTGCTGGTGCAGTCACTGTGTACATACATTACATTACTTATCCTGTATTATACTCCAGAGCTGCGCTCACTATTCTGCTGGTACAGTCACTGTGTACATACATTCATTACTTATCCTGTACTGATCCTGTGTTACATCCTGTATTTTACTCCCAAGGTGCCCTCCCACTATTCTGCTGGTACAGTCACTGTGTACATACATTACTTATCCTGTACTGATCCTGAGTTACATCCTGTATTATACTCCAGAGCTGCGCTCACTATTCTGCTGGTACAGTCACTGTGTACATACATTACATTACTTATCCTGTACTGATCCTGAGTTACATCCTGTATTATACTCCAGAGCTGCGCTCACTATTCTGCTGGTACAGTCACTGTGTACATACATTACATTACTTATCCAGTACTGATCCTGAGTTACATCCTGTATTATACTCCAGAGCTGCGCTCACTATTCTGCTGGTACAGTCACTGTGTACATACATTACATTACTTATCCTGTACTGATCCTGAGTTACATCCTGTATTATACTCCAGAGCTGCGCTCACTATTCTGCTGGTACAGTCACTGTGTACATACATTACATTACTTATCCTGTACTGATCCTGAGTTACATCCTGTATTATACTCCAGAGTTTCGCTCACTATTCTGCTGGTACAGTCACTGTGTACATACATTACATTACTTATCCTGTACTGATCCTGAGTTACATCCTGTATTATACTCCAGAGCTGCACTCACTATTCTGCTGGTGCAGTCACTGTGTACATACATTACATTACTTATCCTGTATTATACTCCAGAGCTGCGCTCACTATTCTGCTGGTACAGTCACTGTGTACATACATTACATTACTTATCCTGTAC
>CAMRHE010002062.1:0-13574 GCA_947044405.1 Leptodactylus fallax | reverse complement strand
TCTGGTCTAAACTGGATTTGGGACCTATGTGACAACGGAAGCATAAGACCAAATTTGGGTATCGTGTCATGTGATTGATGTATAACTGTGTTTCCTATATAACCTAGCTCTGCCAATCAATAAACTGAAGCATTCTATACATGACACCTTGCTGTCTGTTTGTCTGTTTCCCGAGCGCTCAATAATTGTTCCTTATTAATTAGGCCCAAGACAACATAACCCGGGGGAATTCCCCTCACAGTGGTAAACATTGATCAACATTTTTGTATTTATTTATTTAAAAAAAAATAGGAAATTTGATGGAAATTTTGAAAAAATTGCAACTTTCAAAATGTGAAATGTTCTGCTTTTCAAACAGATAGCCATATCACACAGATACATTAATAAAAAATATCTACCATACCTCTGCTTTATATCAGTATCATCTTTTAATCATCCTTTAATTTATTATGGATGTTAGAAGGCTTACAATTGTAACAGCGATTTTCCAGATTTACAAGAAAATTTCTCTAACTAATTTTTTAGGGACCACTCCAGTTTTGAAAAAAATGAGTCCTGGTCCATAAATCACTATTAGGCTGTGTCCTTTAGGAGTTAAAGTGACCCCTAAAAATACTTATTTTCCACCATAATTTGCAAATAAATTCTTAAAAAAATCAGACTTGATTTTCTGGATTTGTTTTCTCATTTTGTCTTTCATAGTTGAGGTCTACCTATGATGTCAATTACATCTCATCTTTTTAAGTGGGAGAACTTGCACAATTGGTGGCTGACTACATACTTTTTTTCCCCACTGTATGTGTTAACATATTAGACAGAAGATTTAAAATTTGGATATAGCGTCAAATTATTTAATTGAACAGTACACAGCAACTACTGAGGTGTACAGGCAAAACCCCACTAACGATTTTCTGAGATAAATTTAACTAGCGGATACCTCTTTAAAGGCTCTTACAGTGTCATTGTACGTTAGGGAATATTAAGATTTTGGATCTAGGTGATCACTTCCTATTTGCTCACACTTTTGCTAGGGTCTTAAATGATCAGGGAATCGAGCCCAAAGGAAAAGCACTGCCTTCCCCCGCAGAGCATATACAGGGACTTGCAAAAGTATTCATACCCCTTGAAGTTTTTCACATTTTATCATCTTACAACCACAGACTTATAGTGGGGAAAAAAAATATTTAGTCAGCCACCAATTGTGCAAGTTCTCCCACTTAAAAAGATGAGAGAGGCCTGTAATTGACATCATAGGTAGACCTCAACTATGAGAGACAAAATGAGAAAACAAATCCAGAAAATCACATTGTATGATTTTTAAAGAATTTATTTGCAAATTATGGTGGAAAATAAGTATTTGGTCAATAACAAAAGTTCATCTCAATACTTTGTTATATATCCTTTGTTGGCAATGACAGAGGTCAAATGTTTTCTGTAAGTCTTCACAAGGTTGGCACACACTGTTTCTGGTATGTTGGCCCATTCCTCCATGTAGACCTCCTCTAGAGCAGTGATGTTTTGGGGCTGTCGCTGGGCAACATGGACTTTCAACTCCCTCCAAAGGTTTTCTATGGGGTTGAGCTCTGGAGACTGGCTAGGCCACTCCAGGACCTTGAAATGCTTCTTATGAAGCCACTCCTTCGTTGCATTGGTGGTGTGCTTGGGATCATTGTCAAGTTGAAAGACCCAGCCACGTTTCATCTTCAATGCCCTTGCTGATGGAAGGAGGTTTGCACTCAAAATCTCACGATACATGGCCCCATTCATTCTTTCATGTACACGGATCAGTCATCCTGGTCTCTTTGGAGAGAAACAGCCCCAAAGCATGATGTTGCCACCCCCATGCTTCACAGTAGGTATGGTGTTCTTTGGATGAAACTCAGCATTCACTGTCCTCCAAACACGAAGAGTTGTGTTTCTACCAAACAGTTCTACTTTGGTTTCATCTGACCATATGACATTCTCCCAATACTCTTCTGGAACATCCAAGTGCTCTCTAGCAAACTTCAGACAGGCCCGGATATGTACTCGCTTAAGCAGGGGGACACGTTAGCACTGCAGGATCTGAGTCCCTGGTGGCGTAGTGTGTTACTGACGGTAGCCTTTGTTACGTTAGTCCCAGCTTTCTGCAGGTCATTCACTAGGTTCCCCCATGTGGTTCTGGGATTTTTGCTCACTGTTCTAGTGATCATTTTGACCCCACGGGGTGAGATCTTGCGTGGAGCCCCTGATCAAGGGAGATTATCAGTGGTCTTGTATGTCTTCCATTTTCTAATTATTGCTCCCACAGTTGATTTCTTCACACCAAGCTGCTTGCTTATTACAGATACAGTCTTCCCAGTCTGGTGCAGGTCTACAATTTTGTTTCCGGTGTCCTTCCACAGAATTTTGGTCTTCACCATAGTGGAGTTTGGAGTGTGACTGTTTGAGGTTGTGGACAGGTGTCTTTTATACTGATAACAATGTCAAACAGGTGCCATTACTACAGGTAATGAGTGGAGGACAGAGGAGCCTCTTAAAGAAGAAGTTACAGGTCTGTGAGAGCCAGAAGTCTTGCTTGTTTGTAGGTGACCAAATACTTATTTTCCACCATAATTTGCAAATAAATTCTTAAAAAATCAGACAATGTGATTTTCTAGATATGTTTTCTCATTTTGTCTCTCATAGTTGAGGTCTACCTATGATGTCAATTACAGGCCTCTCTCATCTTTTTAAGTGGGAGAACTTGCACAATTGGTGGCTGACTAAATACTTTTTTTCCCCACTGTAAATGTATTTTATTGAGATTTTATGTTCTAGACCAACACAAAGTAGCACATAATTGTGAAGAGGAACGAAAATGATACATGGTTTTAAAAATCAAATAAAAATATGAAAAGTGTGACGTGCAAAAGTATTCAGCCCCCAGTTTTCTGATACCCCTAAATTAACTTCAAAAGTTGCTTAATTAGTTGAGTCCAGCTGTGTGTAATTTAGTCTCAATATAAATACACCTGTTCTGTGAAGGCCTCAGTGGTTTGTTAGAGAACACTAGTGAACAAACAGCGTCATGACGACCAAGGAACACTCCAGACAGGTCAAAGATAAAGTTGTGGAGAAGTTTAAAGCAGGGTTAGGTTATAAAAACATAACCCAAGCTTTGAGCATCCCAAGGAAAACTGTTCAATCCATCATCCAAAAATGGAAACAGTATTGTACAACTGCAAACCTACCAAGACATGGACGTCCACCTAAACTGACAGATCAAGCAAGGAGAGCACTGGTCAGAGAAGCAGCTAATAGGCCCATGGTCACTCTGGAGGAGCTGCAGAAATCCACAGCTCAGGTGGGAGAATCTGTCCACAGGACAAGTAGAAGTAGTGCACTCCACAAATCTGGTCCTTATGGAAGAGCGGCAAGAAGAAAACCATTGTTGAAAGAAAGACATAAGAAGTGCCATTTGCAGTTTGCCACAAGCCACATAGGGGACACTGCAAAGGTGGAATACGGTTGTTCTGGTCAGATGAGGAAAAAGTTGAACTTTATGGCCTAAATGCAAAGCGCTGTGTGTGGCAGAAAAGTAACACTGCTCATCACCCTGAACACACCAACAGTGTTTCTTCAGCAGGATAATGTTGTACCGTGTTAGCCATTGAAAGTAGTGGAAGAGTGAAGAAATCAGGCGATACCTTTTAGAGGCTGAGTATATTTATAAGTAAGCTTTCAAGAGTACTGGCTCTCTTCTTCAGACATGGTGTTATACAAGAACTGAAAATTCGCACCCCAGTATGCAAATCTCTTTATGGCAGAACTGGAAGGAACATATTTATCAACATGCACCACCAAACCTATGATTTACCTTCGTTATATCGATGATATCCTTGTCATCTGGACTGCAGGTGAGGAGGCTCTACTACAATTCCATAATGACTTCAATGACTTTCACCCTACCATCAACCTTAAACTTAGCTATTCAGGAAGTGAAATTCACTTTCTGGATACCACAATATACATCAAAGACCACCGGCTACTCACATCAATATACCACAAACCCACAGACAGAACGGCCTACCTGAGAAACGACAGCTTCCACCCCAAGCACACAAGACAATTATCTACAGCCAGGCTATACGATACAATCGTATTTGGACAACCAATTAAACAAAGCGGCAGCCATTAACAGAGACAGTCTGCTCACATATAGAGAGACCCAGAAAGATGCCCGAGTGCCCCTAGTAGTCACCTACAACCCACAGCTGGAAAGCCTACGAAGGATTGCCAAGGAGCTCCAACCTGTGCTACATATGGACAACAGACTCAAGGACATATTTCCAGTCCCCCCTCTCCTTTCCTTTCGACAACCACCAAACCTGAGGCGTATTATTGTCCGGAGTGCCCTGAAGGCCTCAACTGAAAATGGCACCTCACCTTGCCTACAAAAAAGGTGCATGACCTGCAAGCACATCCACACCGCTGACAGTGTACCTGTCCCACAGTCACAACAGGTGCACAGAATTAGGGGGACATTTTCCTGCAGGTCTTCCAATGTGGTGTACCTCATAATGTGTGTGCAATGTCCCACCACAGGCCTCTATGTGGGGGAAACAGGGCAGAGACTTAGTCAACGAATGAACTCACATAGATCCAATATTAATAACAGCAGAACCAATCTCCCAGTGCCCGCACATTTCTCTGGAGAAAACCACTCTATTGAAGATTTGCGGGTTGTGGTTTTAATGGGACATTTTAAGACGCAGGAGAAAAGGAAAGAATCGGAATACAAGTTTATGCAAAAATTTCAAACGCTGCAATTTGGACTTAATATTCATGCCAGCTTCATGTCACACTATGTATGAACTGTGAGGGTCACAAATCACCACCTGATAGCAAACAGATAACAGATCCCTCTGTCACGCACCACAACTTTCCAGATTGTTTTTTTGACCTGTTGTAAATAACTTCTCTACTTAGATTGCATTTTGTTTTGGTTTTTTTTAAGGACTCTAAAATCCTTTGAAGATCATGTGTATAGAGTATAAATAATCTGTGAATTTTCAGTTCTTGTATAACACCATGTCTGAAGAAGAGAGCCAGTACTCTTGAAAGCTTACTTATAAATATACTCAGTTAGCCTCTAAAAGGTATCGCCTGATTTCTTCACTCTTCCACCACTTTCTTCAGCAGGGACAGGGAAGCTGGTCAAAGTTGATGGGAAGATGGATGGAGCTAAATACAGGGCAATCTTGGAAGAAAACCTGTTGAAGGCTGTAAAAGACTTGTGACTGGGAAGGAGATTCATCTTCCAGCAAGACAATGGCCGTACTGTGGAATGGTTTAGATCAAAGAATATTCATGTGTTAGAATGGCCCAATCAAAGTCCAGACCTAAATCCCATTGAACATCTGTAGCAAGACATGAAAATTGCTGTTCACAGACGCTCTCCATCCAATCTGGCTGAGTTTGAGCTATTTTGCAAAGAAGAATGGGCAAAAATCTCCGTCTTTAGATACGCAAAGCTGGTAGAGACATACCCTAAAAGACTTGCAACTGTAATTGGAGTGAAAGGTGGATCTACAAAGTATTGATATGGGGGCTGAATACTTTTGTATGTCATACCAGGTTGCCCCCACAGATTCATGTCCCCCTCCAGGTTGCCCCCCGCAGATTCATGTCCTCACCCCAGGTTGAATCCCACAGTATCATGTCATCACCCTAGGTTGCCCCTACAGTATCATGTCCCCCTCCAAGTTGCTCCCCACAGATTCATGTCCCCCTCCAGGTTGACCCCACAGTATCATGTCCCCTCACACTGACATGGCCTCCTCAGGTTGCCCCCACAGTATGTCCTCACTCCAGATTGCCTCCACAGATTCATGCTCCCCCTCCAGGTTGCCATGTGTGTTATATGCACACACACACACACACATATATATACACACACATACAGTGCTGGCCAAAAGTATTGGCACCCCTGCAATTCTGTCAGATAATACTCAATTTCTTCAAGAAAATTATTGCAATCACAAATGCTTTGGTAATAATATCTTCATTTAATTTGTCGTCAATGGAAAACCACAAAAAGAATTGTCAAAAAGCCAAATTGGATATAATTCCACGCCAAACATAAAAAAGGGGGTGGACAAAAGTATTGGCACCCTTTGAAAAATCATGTGATGCTTCTCTAATTTGTGTAATTAACAGCACCTGTTACTTACCTGTGGCACATAACAGGTGGCGGCAATAACTAAATCACACTTGCAGCCAGTTGAAATGGATTAAAGTTGACTCAACCTCTGTCCTGTGTCCTTGTGTGTACCACATTGAGCATGGAGAAAAGAAAGAAGACCAAAGAACTGTCTGAGGACTTGAGAAGCAAAATTGTGAGGAAGCATGAGCAATCTCAAGGCTACAAGTCCATCTCCAAAGACCTAAATGTTCCTGTGTCTACTGTGCGCAGTGTCATCAAGAAGTTTAAAGCCCATGGCACTGTGGCTAACCTCCCTAGATGTGGACGGAAAAGAAAAATTGACGAGAGATTTCAACGAAAGATTGTGCGGGTGGTGGCTAAAGAACCTCGACTAACATCCAAACAAGTTCTAGCTGCCCTGCAGTCCGAGGGTACAACAGTGTCAACCCGTACTATCCGTCGGCGTCTGAATGAAAAGGGACTCTATGGTAGTGTTGGGGGTTAATCTCCCCCGGGATGGATGTCACCATAAGCCTAATTAAATAGATAACCAGTTTTGAGCGCTCGGGAAACAAGACGTACACAGGTATCGTGTATGAACAGTTTCTACTTTATTGTGTAGTTCAATACAGTTTTAAAAGCAAGCTCAGTTACATAACAGTCATGTGATCAATATACATATATGGTCTTTCCAGTTCCGTTATCAGACAAATTTGTTCAGTTACCCATCACCCCAGATGTTTCCTTTTCACCTTATCTGACTGTCCTTCTTATCATTCCTGAGAATACCAGTTCTGCTGAGAACATCAGAACTGTTGACATCTTCCCCCAGACTCCAAGTCTGTATTCTATCTATAAACTATGCAGTCTTGTCTGCAGAACATTCCACCCTCTTGTGCTTTCTGTATATAGTGCAAACTATGTTTTAACCCTTACAATTCCCCCATTTAGGACTTTATTTTTAATCAATATTCAATGAATACATTCACACTATCTGTGTGCCATCTGTGATGGATTCTCCATTGAAGATGTTAAAAATAATGATCCTACCTTATATACTGAGTATTGTCCCTCATGAGATTGCATAGCGAAGGAATACATTGGATACGACAGCATCCTAATATCATAAAAATGATTACACAAAGGATTATACCTACGATTTGTTGGAGGTATCCCAAGTCAGGTAGGAAAGCTAACAGCCAGTCCCACCATCCTTGGTTGACATCTTGTTTAATATGTGTTACCATTTCCTGCAACTGTTTCAACTTATCATGCACATCTTCTGAATGGTCAGATAAATTAAAACAGCACATTCCCGCAAAAGTGTTGCACCCATAACCATGTTTAAGCAGTAAATAATCTATAGCCGCTCTATTCTGCAATATTGCTTTTTTATGTGATTGCAAATCTAATACAACATAATAAGGACTTATCCAGTCTGCATGCACATGGAGATCAGCTTCCATACTGCAACAGAAGTCGGCACTGCAATCAAACAAGTTTCTAACACATTACTGGAATATGCATTTCTCAAACAAATTTCTGTCATGTTTAATACTCGGGCCAAATATAACCACATATTCTCTTTTGTTCTCCATATGTGTTCCTCCAGCTCCCTTACTCCCCCGATTTGGGCTGTCTTTTCTCCTGGGTTCAAGTGACTTCCTAGTGTGTCTTTTCACGACCACCCAATCACCAGGCTGCAAGCTATGCGTTCCTGAAAAATCAGAAGGGTCTGGAATAGAAGAGAACACTTGTTTATGTGTTTCTTTCAGTCTTTTGACACAAATTTTGTACATAGCTGGCAATACTGTCATAGTTAAGCTGTAATGTCTGAGGAAAGTACAATCCTGTTTTAGGTGCACTTCCAAACAATATTTCAAATGGTGACAACCCTGTCCTCCTGTTAGGAGTAGTTCTTACTGAATATAAGGCTAGAGACAGGCATTCAGGCCAAGGATTTCCTGTCTCTGCTATGGCTTTCTGAATCTTCAACTTAAGTGTACCACTCAACCTTTCCACTTTGCCTGAACTCTGAGGATGGTAGGGTGTGTGGAAAGCTTGCTCAATCCCTAGTGCAGACATTATTTCTTTAATTATCTCACCTGTGAAATGCGTACCTCTGTCAGACTCTATCACCTCGGGCACTCCAAACCTACACACAAGCTCAGACATCAGTTTCTTGGCAGTTGCTTGTGCGGTTGCTTTGCTCACAGGGTAGGCCTCAGGCCATCCTGAAAACAGATCCACACAGACCAATACATACTCGTATGTTCCAGACTTAGGCAACTGTATGTAATCTATCTGTACTCTCTGAAATGGGTACAGGGATTTTGGTGTACACTTGGTGGGTGTTTTAACTACCTGTCCTGGGTTGTGTAGAGCACATATGTGACATGTTTTTACGTGGTTACTAGCAGCTCTTCCAAAACCTGGGGCAAACCATAATTTACCCACTAATGACTCCATGGCATTTCGAGAGGCATGCACCTTACCGTGGGCCAAGCCAGCCATCTGGGGGTAGACTGCTGTGGGCAGACATAATCGATCCCCCATTTTCCACATACCATCACCTTCTGTAGCACCTGCTTTCCTCCATCTTTCAATTTCCACACTGGTGACCTTTGAGTACAGCCCTTTTGGGTCTGCTAGGTCAATGTCCATTTTGCTCACCTGGTTGGGACCCCTTCCGGCCAGTAGTGCTGCAGCCTTGGCTGCTCTGTCAGCTCTCTCATTTCCACAGCTTTCAGGGTCCCTTCCTTTTGCGTGAGCTCTGACTTTCACAATTGCCAGCTGCTTTGGGAGCAGTATGGCCTCCATCAGTCGACTTACATCTCCATTCTTAATTGGCTTGCCCTGGGCCGTTAGGAAGTTCCTTGACCTCCATATCGGACCATAATCATGCGCAATGCCAAAAGCATACCTGGAGTCAGTGTATATGTTAGCTGTTCTACCTTTGGCTACCTTACAAGCCTCCATAAGGGCTTTAAGCTCAGCTTCTTGGGCTGACATGTGTGGTGGAAGAGCTTCCTGGACTATGATGTCATGTTCAGTGACTACAGCATACCCTGTAACAAATTTGCCTTCATCTGTCAGATACCTTGAGCCGTCCACAAACATCTCATAATCAGGATTTTGTAATGGCACATCCGTGACATGGTCAAATCCCACTGTTTCCTGTGACATAAGAGCCACGCAATCATGTTCATGCTGGCTGTCAAACAGTTCTTCTTCAGAGAGGGAATTTAAAAATAACTCATCTTCCACTCCCCCTTTTGAATCATGAACTCCTACAGGAAGAAGAGTTGCAGGATTCAAAGTTAAACAGCGTTGAAAAGAGATGTTTGAGGAGGACTGCAGAGCAAATTCCATTTTGCACTGCCGTGCCAAAGAAAGGTGATGTCTGTCTACCTGTGTGAGGATAGCATGGATGTCATGAGGTGTATACACAACCAGTATATGATCTAGGACAATGTCTGAGCTTTTCTCAAGCAACGCTTGTACTGAGAGGACAACACGCACACAGGAGGGGGTCCCCCTGGTTACAGCATCTAACCTTGAGCTGTAATAGGCCACGGGGCGTTTCTTATCCAGGTGTTGTTGTGTGAGGACTGCAGTTGCGTGTCCCATCATCTCAGTCACGTAGAGCAGAAAAGGTTTCTGATAGTCAGGTAGGCCTAAGGCCGGAGCACTGACTATCTGCAACTTCAGCTGGTAAAACGCATCCAAGGCCTCAGGTGTGAGGCCGAATGGTTTTGAGGAGAGGCTATCGTACAGAGGTTGCATGGTCAGAGATGCAGATCTGATCCATGGCCTACAGTAGGATACCAATCCCAAGAAGGTACGTAGCTGAGCATGAGAGGTCGGCACCTGCATGTCTCTCACCACCTTGGTCCTCTCATCTGACAGGTGCTTGGTACCTTGGCCGAGACAGTGTCCTAGAAATACCACTTGTTGTTTGCAAAATTGCAACTTGTCCTTGTTGGCCTTGCAGCCGTTCTGGTAGAGGAAGCACAACAGGCTGATGGTTGCCGCTTCACAGGTTGGTTTGTCTGGAGCACAAAGAAGAAGATCGTCAACATATTGTAACAGAACAACATCATCATGTGGAAAATACCAAGTACTCATAATAAGTGTAAGACACCTTGTGAATTGGTTAGGACTGTTTTGCGCCCCTTGTGGTAGTACTGTCCAAGTGTACTGTTTACCCCTGAATGTAAATGCAAACAAATACTGGCAATCGGGGTGTAAAGGCACAGAAAAATATGCATTGGAAAGATCTATACAACTGTACCAGGTGGTACCTGTGGGGACAGCTGACAGCAAGGTGTGTGGGTTAGGTACCACTGGGGTTTCAAGTAGTGTTACTTTATTCAATTCCCTAAGATCATGAACCATACGGTATGTGTCTGGTTCTCCCTTTTTGCCCTTTTTCTTCACTGGGAAAAGAGGAGTGTTTGCTACAGAAGTGCATTCCTTCAATGCTTCTGCTTTCACTAATTCCACTATTGTTACTGCTATGGCATCCTCTTGGGCATGGGTCAGAGGATATTGTTTAATCCTGGGTGGCTGAGCACCAGGTTTCAGGGTTACCATAACAGGGGGTACATCCAATTTACCTAAGTCTGTTTTCCCAGTTGCCCATAATGCTGTTGGCACTTGGGATAACAGTACATTTTCTTCTTCAGTGAGGACAAAAATACAATTTGGTGTATTTAACTCGGCAGATAACAAACACAAAATCTCATGGTTAGTATGTGTGACTTTTACATATGCTTCTCCTGATGAATGGAACATGATATTACATCCTAACACTCCCATCACATCTGTACCAAGAATGTTATCTGATGTGTCTGAGACTAAATACCTAGTGAGTATCCTGCAACCCTGAAATGAGGTTTCTACAGGATCAGTTTGATCTAAAGCATCCACCGTTTTAGTGAGAAGTCTTCCATAAACTTCCACTGATTCACCTTTCTCTCTTTTAACAGATACCTTACTTCAGATGATAACAGGCAAGACAATAAATTCACATAACATAGTACAAGACATAATTTCATATGTTTGAGTATGTTCTTGAATATTTTACACATATACAGTATATTGTCATTGTACCTTACTTTCCATTTAACCTTAGGCTAACACTTTTATCAAAATATTTTCCCTTTGGGCATAAATAGTCATCATACACAGGCTGCGGACCCCGGAGGCCCAAAGCCAAGTTTCACTTTGTAATAATTGACATGTAACATTACTGGGTAACAGCATCATGTTCAGCTTGTGATTTTCTGCGTGCGCATCACATCAGATACAACGTCCTTGGAGCTACTTGGCAGTCATTTAATGTTTTGGTTATTCCCTGCAGAACATCTGCAGAGCGCTACAACAGAATACAGGAATACAATTCAAGCAGATAGCAGTTAATACTGACACCAAAATTACATATTACTATTTTTGTACAATTTTCAAATATTTCCCAAACCCCACAGACTTTAGAATTTTCTTCACTGGATTCCAACCAAAAGTTGAACCCCTGTGGAACATCACAATATCCTAGTTTCTTCTTTTTAGGGGACATTTCCTGAAAGCGGATTTAATTTTACAAAAAAAGCATAAAAGTTGAATCCTGGCATTGATATAAACATAATGAATATTACAAATACAGGTTGACATATATATATATATATATATATATATATATATATATATAAAAAATACATAATCCAATAAACATCATACCGATGGTGTACAGTTTTTCTCTTTGCACTATATCAGATTCTCTGAGTATTTTGTTAAAGTAAGTAATATTTCATACAGAACTGGGAGATAAGATGGGTTATATTAAACAATAATACTGAGAAGGGGGATGTCTCCCTTGAAGCCTGATTCTCGGAGTGAGGTGGGGGTGATTCATTATTTCCTGAACTATCATCCCCTTATCATATTCTATTGCTTCCTTTCTTCCATATATGCCTCTTTGCAATTTACTGTCCTGAATCAATCCCACATGATCTAATCTCCACTGATCCCAAAATTTACTGTCTACTAACCCAGTTTTGTGTATTCCTGCTTTTTTCAGAATTTTCTTTACCTGTGCGGCTACTTCTTTCCCTTCCCCTATTTCTATTAGTTCACATGGGGTGTACCATATCTTAGAGGGTCCCATCCCCATCTTGGCTGGTAGCTAATCAGCCGATGAGTCTCTCACTCCTCTAGGGCAACCTTGAGACAATAGAGGGTCACTTATGACTACTTAGTGAGAACTCCCAGACAGACTCTTCTGTCTTCTATGAACTACTCTACTTGTGCAAGTTCAGGAGTAGTGCTCAGGGCAATGCCTAATGGCTTCCACAGGCTCAACTTTCTGCCTGTGTCCCCTTACCAAAACACTCCCAAATCACTACACGCACTTCTTCGCGCGGATTCTACTAAGTCCTTCGTGCTACTACTCAGGTCCCATTCGACCTTGACCGTCCAGGCACGGCTGGAGGCTAGTGTTCCAAAACAAGGACTTTTCAATCACTCAGTGCTTCTCAGTTCCGAACCTTGTCCGCAACTCTAGGGGTTAAGAATAGAGAACTGTTCCCCATTCTTTGCAGCCTTATATATCTTATAACACAGGTAACATGCAAACATCAATAGACAGGTAAACAGGTAAGACAAAAAGCAAAGAAAACAATTTCCATATCATTTACAGGTGACATGTCCCTTTTAGGTTCTTCCGTACTATACAATTGGCATCGAGATGTCATATAAGCATGCAGCAGCTTACCTCACTCATCGATACAGAGAATAGACACACAGGAACCTCAGATATACTAATTGGCAAGATCAAAGG
The DNA here is from genome assembly GCA_947044405.1 of Leptodactylus fallax. NCBI lineage: Eukaryota > Metazoa > Chordata > Amphibia > Anura > Leptodactylidae > Leptodactylus > Leptodactylus fallax. Next base: position 570 of record CAMRHE010002062.1, on the reverse strand, counting down.
CTTACCTTCACAGTACTGTTTTTATCTATCTGAGGTCCTCTGGTCCTGTCCTCAAGTCGATCGGTGAGTGGGTCGGCACTCTATCGGCTGCACATCAGACGATCTCGAGGCCCCACGTTGGGCGCCAATTTCTGTTGGGGGTTAATCTCCCCCGGGATGGATGTCACCGTAAGCCTAATTAAATAGATAACCAGTTTCGAGCGCTCAGGAAACAAGACGTACACAGGTATCGTGTATGAACAGTTTCTACTTTATTGTGTAGTTCAATACAGTTTTAAAAGCAAGCTCAGTTACATAACAGTCATGTGATCAATATACATATATGGTCTTTCCAGTTCCGTTATCAGACAAATTTGTTCAGTTACCCATCACCCCAGATGTTTCCTTTTCACCTTATCTGAATGTCCTTCTTATCATTCCTGAGAATACCAGTTCTGCTGAGAACATCAGAACTGTTGACATCTTCCCCCCAGACTCCAAGTCTGTATTCTATCTATAAACTATGCAGTCTTGTCTGCAGAACATTCCACCCTCTTGTGCTTTCTGTATATAGTGCAAACTATGTTTTAA
>CAMRHE010002061.1:0-13610 GCA_947044405.1 Leptodactylus fallax | reverse complement strand
CCACACTACACCCCGCGCCCCGCATCTCTCCCCCCACCACTACACCCCGCGCCCCGCATCTCTCCCCCCCCACACACACCCCGCGCCCCGCCACCTCCCCCCCACACACCCCGCGCCCCGCATCTCTCCCCCCACACTCCCCCCACACTACACCCCGCGCCCCGCATCTCTCCCCCCCACACTACACCAAGCATCTCTCCCCCCACACTACACCCCGCATCTCTCCCCCCCCCACACTACACCCTGTGCCCCATAACTCTCCCCGCCCCACATCTCTCCCCCCACATTACACCCCACGCCCCACATCTCTCCCCTCCCCCCACACTACACCCCACATCTCTGCCCCCCCCCACAGTACAACCCACGCTCCGCACCTCTACCACCCACATTACACCCCGCGCCCCCACACCTCTACCACCCATACTACACCCCGCGCCCCGAACCCTCCCCCCCCCCCCCACACTACACCCCGCGCCCCGCATCTCTCCCCCCCACACTACACCCCGCGCCCCGCATCTCTCCCCCCCACACTACACCCCCGCGCCCCGCATCTCTCCCCCCCCCACACTACACCCCGCGCCCCGCATCTCTCCCCCCCCCACAATACACCAAGCATCTCTCCCCCCACACTACACCCCGCATCTCTCCCCCCCACACTACACCCTGTGCCCCATAACTCTCCCCGCCCCACATCTCTCCCCCCACATTAGACCCCACGCCCCACATCTCTCCCCCCCCCCCACACTACACCCCACATCTCTGCCCCCCCCACAGTACAACCCGCACTCCGCACCTCTACCACCCACACTACACCCAGCGCCCCACACCTCTACCACCCACACTACACCCCGCGCCCCTGACCTCTCCCCCCCCACACTACACCCCGCACCCCGCATCTCTCCCCCCACACTACACCCCGCGCCCCGCATCTCTCCCCCCCACACTACACCCCGCGCCCCGCATCTCTCCCCCCCCCACACTACACCCCGCGCCCCGCATCTCTCCCCCCCCACACTACACCCCGCATCTCTCCCCCCACACTACACCCCGCGCCCCGCATCTCTCCCCCCCCACACTACACCCCCGCACCCCGCATCTCTCCCCCCCCACACTACACCCCGCATCTCTCCCCCCACACTACACCCCGCGCCCCGCATCTCTCCCCCCCCACTCTACACCATGCATCTCTCCCCCCCACACTACACCTCGCATCTATCCCCCCCCACACTACACCCTGTGCCCCATAACTCTCCCCCCCGCCCCACATCTCTCCCCCCCACATTACACCCCACGCCCCACATCTCTCCCCTCCCCCCCACACTACACCCCACATCTCCCCCCCAAAAGTACACCCCGCACTCCTACCACCCACACTACACCCTGTGCCCTGCACCTCTCCCCCCCCCAAACTACACCCCGCACACCGCATCTCTCCCCCCCACACTACACCCCGCGCCCCGCATCTCTCCCCCCCAAAATACACCCCGCGCCCCGCATCTCTCCCCCCCACACTACACCCCGCGCCCCGCATCTCTCCCCCCCACAATACACCAAGCATCTCTCCCCCCACACTACACCCCGCATCTCTCCCCCCCCACACTACACCCTGTGCCCCATAACTCTCCCCGCCCCACATCTCTCCCCCCACATTACACCCCACGCCCCACATCTCTTCCCTCCCCCCACACTACACCCCACATCTCTGCCCCCCCCCCCCACAGTACAACCCGCGCTCCGCACCTCTACCACCCACACTACACCCCGCGCCCCACAACTCTACCACCCATACTACACCCCCGCGCCCCGAACCTCTCCCCCCCCCACACTACACCCCGCGCCCCGCATCTCTCCCCCCCCACACTACACCCCGCGCCCCGCATCTCTCCCCCCCACACTACACCCTGCGCCCCGCATCTCTCCCCCCCCCACACTACACCCCGAGCCCCGCATCTCTCCCCCCCCACACTACACCCCGCATCTCTCCCCCCACACTACACCCCGCGCCCCGCATCTCTGCCCCCCACTCTACACCATGCATCTCTCCCCCCCACTACACATCGCATCTATCCCCCCCCACACTACACCCTGTGCCCCATAACTCTCCCCCCGCCCCACATCTCTCCCCGCACATTACACCCCACGCCCCACATCTCTCCCCCTCCCCCCACACTACACCCCACATCTCCCCCCCCAAAAGTACACCCCACGCCCCGCACTCCTACCACCCACACTACACCCTGCGCCCTGCACCTCTCTCCCCCACACTACACCCCGCATCTCTCCCCCCCACACTACACCCCGCGCCCCGCATCTCTCCCCCCCCCCAAAATACACCCCGCGCCCCGCATCTCTCCCCCCCCCCCCCACTACACCCCGCGCCCCGAATCTCTCCCCCCACACTACACACCGCGCCCCGCATCTCTCCCCCCACCCCCGCATCTCTCCCCCACCCCGCGCCTCGCATCTCTCCCCCCCACCCCACGCCCCGCATCTCTTCCCCCACCCCCGCATCTCCCCACCCACCCCGCGCCCCGCATCTCTCCCCGCACCCCGTGCCCCGCATCTCTCCCCCCCGCCCGCCCGCCGCAAACCCCATCGCGTCCCCCTTGGGCCCAGGGGGAGCCGGAGCCCCCCCGCCCGCCAGATGCAAACCCCGTCGCGTCCCCCTTGGGCCCAGGGGGGAGCCGGAGCCCCCCCGCCCGCCAGCCGCAAACCCCCGTCGCATCCCCCTTGAGCCCAAGAGGGAGCCGGAGTCCCCCCGCCCGCCAGCTGCAAACCCCCGTCGCGTCCCCCTTGAGCCCAGGGGGGAGCCGGAGCCCCCCCGCAAACCCCGTCGCGTCCCCCTTAGGCCCATGGGGGAGCCGGAGTCGCCCCGCAAACCCCGTCGCTTCCACCTTGGGCCCAGGGGTAGCCGGAGCCCCCCCGCCCGCCAGCTGCAAATCACGTCGCGTCCCTCTTGGGCCCAGGGGGGAGCCGGAGCCCCCACGCCCGTCAGCCGCAAACCCCGTCGCGTCCCCCTTGGGGCCCAGGGGGGAGCCGGACCCCCCCGCAAACCCCCGTTGCGTCCCCCTTAGGCCGAGGGGAGAGCCGGAGTACATCCGCAAACCCCGTCGCTTCGCCCTTGCGCCCAGGGGGGAGCCGGAGCACCCCCCGCCCGCCAGCCGCAAACCCCGTCGCGTCCCCCTTGGGCCCAGGGGGGAGCCGGAGCCCCCCCCGCCCGCCAGATGCAAACCCCCGTCGCGTCCCACTTGGGCCCAGGGGGGAGCCGGAGCCCCCCCCCCCCGCCAGCCGCAAACCCCGTCGCATCCCCCTTGGGCCCAGGGGGGAGCCGGAGCCCCCCCCGCCCGCCAGCCGCAAACCCCGTCGCGTCCCCCTTGAGCCCAGGGGGGGAGCCGGAGCCCCCCCCGCAAACCCCGTCGCGTCCCCCTTGGGCCCATGGGGGAGCCGGAGTCGCCCCGCAAACCCCCGTCGCTTCCCCCTTGGGCCCAGGGGGAGCCGGAGCCCCCCCCGCCCGCCAGCTGCAAATCACGTCGCGTCCCCCTTGGGCCCAGGGAGGAGCCGGAGCCCCCCCCCCCCCCGCCAGCCGCAAACCCCATCGCGTCCCCCTTGGGCCCAGGGGGAGGGGAGCCGGGGCCCCCCCCGCAAACCCCGTCGTGTCCCCCCTTGGGCGCAAGGGGGAGCCGGAGCCCCCCCTCGCCCGCCAGCCGCAAACCCCCGTCGCGTCCCCCTTGGGCCCAGCGGGGAGCCGGAGTCCTCCCGCCCGCCCGCCAGCCGCAAACCCCGTCGCGTCCCCCTTGGGCCCAGGGTGGAGCCGGAGCCCCCCCCCCGCCAGCCGCAAACCCCGTCGCGTCCCCCTTGGGGCCAGGCGGGAGCCAGAGCCCCCCCCCGCCCGCCAGCCGCAAACCCAGTCGCGTCCCCCTTGGGGCCAGGGGGGGAGCCGGAGCCCCCCCGCAAACCCTGTCGCGACCCCCTTGGGCCCAGGGGGGAGCCTGAGCCCCCCCCCCGCCAGCCGCAAACCTCGTCGCGTCCCCCTTGGGCCCAGGGGGAAGCCGGAGCCCCCCCCGCAAACCCCCCGTCGCGTCCCCCTTGGGCCCAGGGGGGGAGCCGGAGCTGGAGCCCCCGCGCCCGTCAGCTGCAAACCCCGTCGCGTCCCCCTTGGGCCCAGGGGGGAGCCGGAGCCCCCCCGCCCGCCAGCCGCAAAACTATCGCGTCCCCCTTGGGCCCAGGGGGGAGCCGGAGCCCCCCCGCCCGCCAGCCGCAAACCTCGTCGCGTCCCCCTTAGACCCATGTGGGAGCCGGAGTCGCCCCGCAAACCCCGTCGCTTCCCCCTTGGGCCCAGGGGTAGCCGGAGCCCCCCAGCCCGCCAGCAGCAAAACTATAGCGTCCCCCTTGGGCCCAGGGGGGAGCCGGAGCCCCCCCCGCCCGCCAGATGCAAACCCCCGTCGCGTCCCACTTGGGCCCAGGGGGGAACCGGAGCCCCCCCCGCCCGCCAGCCGCAAACCCCCGTCGCATCCCCCTTGGGCCCAGGGGGGAGCCGGAGCCCCCCCCGCAAACCCCGTTGCGTCCCCCTTAGGCTGACGGGGGAGCCGGAGTTCCCCCCGCAAACCCCGTCGCTTCCACCCTTGGGCCCGGGGGGGGGAGCCGGAGCCCCCCCCGCCCGCCAGCTGCAAACCCCGTCGCGTCCCCCTTGAGCCCAAGGGGGAGCCGGAGACCGCCCCGCCCGCCAGCCGCAAACCCCATCGAGTCCCCCTTGGGCCCAGGGGGGAGCCGGAGCCCCCCCGCCCGCCAGATGCAAACCCCCGTCGCGTCCCCCTTGGGCCCAGGGGGGAGCCGGAGCCCCCCCGCCCGCCAGCCGCAAACCCCCGTCGCATCCCCCTTGAGCTCAAGGGGGAGCCGGAGTCCCCCCCGCCCGCCAGCCGCAAACCCCGTCGCGTCCCCCCTTGAGCCCAGGGGGGAGCCGGAGCCCCCCGCGCAAACCCCGTCGCGTCCCCCTTAGGCCCATGTGGGAGCCAGAGTCGCCCCGCAAACCCCCGTCGCTTCCCCCTTGGGCCCAGGGGTAGCCGGAGCCCCCCCGCCCGCCAGCAGCAAAACTATCGCGTCCCCCTTGGGCCCAGGGGGGAGCCGGAGCCTCCCCGCCCGTCAGCCGCAAACCCCGTCGCGTCCCCCTTGGGGCCCAGGGGGGAGCCGGACCCCCCCGCAAACCCCGTTGCGTCCCCCTTAGGCCGAGGGGAGAGCCGGAGTACCCCCGCAAACCCCGTCGCTTCGCCCTTGCGCCCAGGGGGGAGCCGGAGCGCCCCCCCGCCCGCCAGCCGCAAACCCCGTCGCGTCCCCCTTGGGCCCAGGGGGGAGCCGGAGCCCCCCCCGCCCGCCAGATGCAAACCCCGTCGCGTCCCACTTGGGCCCAGGGGGGAGCCGGAGCCCCCCGCCCGCCAGCCGCAAACCCCGTCGCATCCCCCTTGGGCCCAGGGGGGAGCCGGAGCCCCCCCCGCCCGCCAGCCGCAAACCCCGTCGCGTCCCCCTTGAGCCCAGGGGGGAGCCGGAGCCCACCCGCAAACCCCGTCGCGTCCCCCTTGGGCCCATGGGGGAGCCGGAGTCGCCCCGCAAACCCCGTCGCGTCCCCCTTGGGCCAAGGGGGAGCCGGAGCCCCCCCGCCCGCCAGCTGCAAATCACGTCGCGTCCCCCTTGGGCCCAGGGAGGAGCCGGAGCCCCCCCACCCGCCAGCCGCAAACCCCGTCGCGTCCCCCTTGGGCACAGGGAGGAGCTGGTGCCCCCCTGCAAACCCCATCGCGTCCCCTTTGGGCCCAGGGGGAGGGGAAGCCGGGGCCCCCCCGCAAACCTCGTCGTGTCCCCCTTGGGCCCAGGGGGGAGCCGGAGCCCCCCTCGCCCGCCAGCCGCAAACCCCCGTCGCGTCCCCCTTGGGCCCAGGGGGGAGCCGGAGCCCCCCCCCGCCAGCCGCAAACCCCGTCGCGCCCCCCTTGGGGCCAGGGGAGAGCCAGAGCCCCCCCCCCCCCCCCGCCAGCCGCAAACCCATTCGCGTCCCCCTTGGGGCCAGGGGGGAGCCGGAGCCCCCCCCGCCCGCAAGCCGCAAACCTCGTCGCTTCCCCCTTGGGCCCAGGGGGGAGCCGGAGCCCCCCCCGCAAACCCCGTCGCGTCCCCCTTGGGCCCAGGGGGGAGCCGGAGCCCCCCCGCAAACCCCGTCGCGTCCCCCTTGGGCCCAGGGGGGAGCCGGAGCTGGAGCCCCCGCGCCCGTCAGCTGCAAACCCCATCGCGTCCCCCTTGGGCCCAGGGGGGAGCCGGAGACCGCCCCGCCCGCCAGCCGCAAACCCCATCGAGTCCCCCTTGGGCCCAGGGGGAGCCGGAGCCCCCCCCGGACGCCAGCCGCAAACCCCCGTCGCATCCCCCCTGGGGCCCAGGGGGGGAGCCGGAGTCCCCCCTGCCGCCAGCCGTAAACCCCCGTCGCGTCCCCCTTGAGCCCAGCAGGGAGCCGGAGCCCCACGGCCGCCAGACCCAAGCGCCGTCGCGTCCCCCTTGGGCCTAGGGGGGAGCCGAAGCCCCCCCGCCCGCCAGCCGCAAACCCCGTCGCTTCCCCCTTGGGGCCAGGGGGGGAGCCGGAGCCCCCACCGCCCGCCAGCCGCAAACCCCGCCGCGTCCCCCTTGGGGCCAGGGAGGAGCCGGAGCCCCCCCGCAAACCCCGTCGCGTCCCCCTTGGGCCCAGGGGGAGCCGGAGCCCCCCCGCAAACCCCGTCGCGTCCCCCTTGGGCCCAGGGGGGAGCCGGAGCTGGAGCCCCCGCGCCCGCCAGCCGCCCCCCGCGCCCCCTTGGGCCCGGGGGGCCGGGCCGCCCGCCCGCCGCCGCCCCCGCGCGCCCCCGGGCCCGGGGGGCCGGGCCCCCCCCGCCGGCGCCGCCGCCCCCGTCGCTCCCCTGGGGCCCGGGGGGCCGGGCCCCCCGCCCGTCGCCGCCCCTGCCGCGGGGGGCAGCCGAACCCCGCGCGTCCCCCTTGGGCCCGCGGGGCCGGGCCCCCGCCCGCCGCCCGCGCCGCGCGTCCCCCTTGGGCCGGGGGGCCGGGCCCCCCGCCCGCCAGCCGCAAACCCCGCGCTCCCCCTTGGGGCCAGGGGGGAGCCGGGCCCCCCCGCCCGCCAGCCGCAAACCCCGCCGCGTCCCCTTGGGGCCAGGGAGGAGCCGGAGCCCCCCCGCAAACCCCGTCGCGTCCCCCTTGGGCCAAGGGGGGAGCCGGAGCCCCCCCGCAAACCCCGTCGCGTCCCCCTTGGGCCCAGGGGGGAGCCGGAGCTGGAGCCTCCGCGCCCGCCAGACGCAAACCCCTCGCGTCCCCCTTGGGCCCAGTGGGGAGCCGGAGCCCCCCCCCCGCCAGCCGCAAGCCCCGTCGCATCCCCCTTGGGCCCAGGGGGGAGCCGGAGCCACCCTGCCCGCCAACCGCAAAACTATCGCGTCCCCCTTGGGCCCAGGGGGGGAGCCGGAGCCCCAACGCCCGTCAGCCGCAAACCCCGTCGTATCCCCCTTGGGCCCAGGGGGGAGCCGGAGCCCCCCCCGCAAACCCCCCGTCGCGTCCCCCTTGGGCCCAGGGGGGAGCCGGAGCCCCCCCCGCCCGCCAGATGCAAACCCCGTCGCGTCCCACTTGGGCCCAGGGGGGAGCCGGAGCCCCCCCCGCCCGCCAGCCGCAAACCCCCGTCGCATCCCCCCTTGGGCCCAGGGGGGAGCCGGAGCCCCCCCGCCCGCCAGCCGCAAACCCCGTCGCGTCCCCCTTGAGCCCAGGGGGGGGGAGCCGGAGCCCCCCCGCAAACCCCGTCACGTCCCCCTTGGGCCCATGGGGGAGCCGGAGTCGCCCCGCAAACCCCGTCGCTTCCCCCTTGGGCCAAGGGGGAGCCGGAGCCCCCCCGCCCGCCAGCTGCAAATCACGTCGCGTCCCCCTTGGGCCCAGGGAGGAGCCGGAGCCCCCCCACCCGCCAGCCGCAAACCCCGTCGCGTCCCCCTTGGGCACAGGGAGGAGCTGGTGCCCCCCTGCAAACCCCATCGCGTCCCCTTTGGGCCCAGGGGGGGGGCAGCCCCCGCCCCCCCCGCAAACCCCGTCGTGTCCCCCTTGGGCCCAGGGGGGAGCCGGAGCCCCCCCCCGCCAGCCGCAAACCCCCGTCGCGCCCCCCTTGGGCCAGGGGGGAGCCAGAGCCCCCCCGCCCGCCAGCCGCCACAAACCCAGTCGCGTCCCCCTTGGGGCCAGGGGGGAGCCGGAGCCCCCCGCAAACCCCGTCGCGACCCCCTTGGGCCCAGGGGGGAGCCGGAGCCCCCCCCCCCGCAAGCCGCAAACCCCGTCGCGTCCCCCTTGGGCCCAGGGGGGGGAGCCGGAGCCCCCCGCCCGCAAACCCCCCGTCGCGTCCCCCTTGGGCCCAGGGGGGAGCCCCCCCGGCCCCCCCCCGCAAACCCCGTCGCGTCCCCCTTGGGCCCAGGGGGGAGCCGGAGCTGGAGCCCCCGCGCCCGTCAGCTGCAAACCCCATCGCGTCCCCCTTGGGCCCAGGGGGGGAGCCGGAGACCCCGCCCGCCACGCCAGCCGCAAACCCCATCGAGCCCCCCTTGGGCCCAGGGGGAGCCGGAGCCCCCCCGGACGCCAGCCGCAAACCCCCGTCGCATCCCCCTGGGGCCCAGGGGGGAGCCGGAGTCCCCCCTGCCGCCAGCCGTAAACCCCGTCGCGTCCCCCTTGAGCCCAGCAGGGAGCCGGAGCCCCACGGCCGCCAGACCCAAGCGCCGTCGCGTCCCCCTTGGGCCTAGGGGGGAGCCGAAGCCCCCCCGCCCGCCAGCCGCAAACCCCGTCGCTTCCCCCTTGGGGCCAGGGGGGAGCCGGAGCCCCCACCGCCCGCCAGCCGCAAACCCCGCCGCGTCCCCCTTGGGGCCAGTGAGGAGCCGGAGCCCCCCCCGCAAACCCCGTCGCGTCCCCCTTGGGCCGGGGGGAGCCGGGCCCCCACCACAAACCCCGTCGCGACCCCCTTGGGTCCAGGGGGAGCCGGAGCCCCCCCGCCCGCCGCCGCACCCCGTCGCTCCCCCTTGGGCCCGGGGGAGCCGGAGCTGGAGCCCCCCCCCCCCGCCAGCCGCATACCCCGTCGCGTCCCCCTTGGGCCCAGGGGGGACCCGGAGCCCCCCCGCAAACCCCCGTCGCGTCCCCCTTGGGCCCAGGGGGGAGCCGGAGCTCGAGCCTCCGCTCCCGCCAGACGCAAACCCCCGTCGCGTCCCCCTTGGGCCCAGTGGGGAGCCGAAGCCCCCCCGCCCGCCAGCCGCAAGCCCCGTCGCATCCCCCTTGGGCCCAGGGGGGAGGCCGGAGCCACCCTGCCCGCCAACCGCAAAACTATCGCGTCCCCCTTGGGCCCAGGGGGGAGCCGGAGCCCCAACGCCCGTCAGCCGCAAACCCCGTCGTATCCCCCTTGGGCCCAGGGGGGGGAGCCGGAGCCCCCCCGCAAACCCCGTCGCGTCCCCCTTGGGCCCAGGGGGGAGCCGGAGCCCCCCCGCCCGCCAGATGCAAACCCCGTCGCGTCCCACTTGGGCCCAGGGGGGAGCCGGGGCCCCCCCCGCCCGCCAGCCGCAAACCCCGTCGCATCCCCCTTGGGCCCAGGGGGGGGGAGCCGGAGCCCCCCCGCCCGCCAGCCGCAAACCCCCGTCGCGTCCCCCTGGAGCCCAGGGGGGAGCCGGAGCCCCCCCGCAAACCCCGTCGCGTCCCCCTTGGGCCCATGGGGGAGCCGGAGTCGCCCCGCAAACCCCGTCGCTTCCCCCTTGGGCCAAGGGGGAGCCGGAGCCCCCCCCCCCGCCAGCTGCAAATCACGTCGCGTCCCCCTTGGGCCCAGGGAGGAGCCGGAGCCCCCCCACCCGCCAGCCGCAAACCCCGTCGCGTCCCCCTTGGGCACAGGGAGGAGCTGGTGCCCCCCTGCAAACCCCATCGCGTCCCCTTTGGGCCCAGGGGGAGGGGAAGCCGGGGCCCCCCCGCAAACCCCGTCGTGTCCCCCTTGGGCCCAGGGGGGAGCCGGAGCCCCCCTCGCCCGCCAGCCGCAAACCCCGTCGCGTCCCCCTTGGGCCCAGCGGGGAGCCGGAGTCCTCCCCGCCCGCCCGCCAGCCGCAAACCCCGTCGCGTCCCCCTTGGGCCCAGGGGGGAGCCGGAGCCCCCCCCCGCCAACCGCAAACCCCGTCGCGCCCCCCTTGGGGCCAGGGGGGGAGCCAGAGCCCCCCCCCCCCCCGCCAGCCGCAAACCCAGTCGCGTCCCCCTTGGGGCCAGGGGGGAGCCGGAGCCCCACCGCAAACCCCGTCGCGACCCCCTTGGGCCCAGGGGGGAGCCGGAGCCCCCCCGCCCGCAAGCCGCAAACCTCGTCGCTTCCCCCTTGGGCCCAGGGGGGGAGCCGGAGCCCCCCCCGCCCGCCGCAAACCTCGTCGCGTCCCCCTTGGGCCCAGGGGGGAGCCGGAGCCCCCCTGCAAACCCCGTCGCGTCCCCCTTGGACCCAGGGGGGAGCCGGAGCTGGAGCCCCCGCGCCCGTCAGCTGCAAACCCCATCGCGTCCCCCTTGGGCCCAGGGGGGAGCCGGAGACCGCCCGCCCGCCAGCCGCAAACCCCATCGAGTCCCCCTTGGGCCCAGGGGGAGCCAGAGCCCCCCCGGACGCCAGCCGCAAACCCCGTCGCATCCCCCTGGGGCCCAGGGGGGAGCCGGAGTCCCCCCTGCCGCCAGCCGTAAACCCCGTCGCGTCCCCCTTGAGCCCAGCAGGGAGCCGGAGCCCCACGGCCGCCAGACCCAAGCGCCGTCGCGTCCCCCTTGGGCCTAGGGGGAGCCGAAGCCCCCCGCCCGCCAGCCGCAAACCCCGTCGCGTCCCCCTTGGGGCCAGGGGGGAGCCGGAGTCCCCACCGCCCGCCAGCCGCAAACCCCGCCGCGTCCCCCTTGGGGCCAGGGAGGAGCCGGAGCCCCCCCGCCCGCCAGCCGCAAACCCCGTCGCGTCCCCCTTGGGCCAAGGGGGGAGCCGGAGCCCCCACCACAAACCCCCGTCGCGACCCCCTTGGGTCCAGGGGGGAGCCGGAGCCCCCCCCGCCCGCCAGCCGCAAACCCCGTCGCTTCCCCCTTGGGCCCAGGGGGAGCCGGCTGGAGCCCCCCCGCCCGCCAGCCGCATACCCCGTCGCGTCCCCCTTGGGCCCAGGGGGGACCCGGAGCCCCCCCCGCAAACCCCGTCGCGTCCCCCTTGGGCCCAGGGGGGGAGCCGGACCTGGAGCCTCCGCGCCCGCCAGACGCAAACCCCGTCGCGTCCCCCTTGGGCCCAGTGGGGAGCCGGAGCCCCCCCGCCCGCCAGCCGCAAGCCCCGTCGCGTCCCCCTTGGGCCCAGGGGGGAGCCGGAGCCACCCTGCCCGCCAACCGCAAAACTATCGCGTCCCCCTTGGGCCCAGGGGGGAGCCGGAGCCCCAACGCCCGTCAGCCGCAAACCCCGTCGTGTCCCCCCTTGGGCCCATGGGGGAGCCGGAGTCGCCCCGCAAACCCCGTCGCTTCCCCCTTGGGCCAAGGGGGAGCCGGAGCCCCCCCGCCCGCCAGCTGCAAATCACGTCGCGTCCCCCTTGGGCCCAGGGAGGAGCCGGAGCCCCCCCACCCGCCAGCCGCAAACCCCGTCGCGTCCCCCTTGGGCACAGGGAGGAGCTGGTGCCCCCCTGCAAACCCCATCGCGTCCCCTTTGGGCCCAGGGGGAGGGGAAGCCGGGGCCCCCCCCGCAAACCCCGTCGTGTCCCCCTTGGGCCCAGTGGGGAGCCGGAGCCCCCCTCGCCCGCCAGCCGCAAACCCCGTCGCGTCCCCCTTGGGCCCAGCGGGGAGCCGGAGTCCTCCCGCCCGCCCGCCAGCCGCAAACCCCGTCGCGTCCCCCTTGGGCCCAGGGGGGAGCCGGAGCCCCCCCCCCGCCAGCCGCAAACCCCGTCGCGCCCCCCTTGGGGCCAGGGGGAGCCAGAGCCCCCCCCCCCGCCCGCCAGCCGCAAACCCAGTCGCGTCCCCCTTGGGGCCAGGTGGGAGCCGGAGCCCCCCCGCAAACCCCGTCGCGTCCCCCTTGGGCCCAGGGGGGAGCCGGAGCCCCCCCGCAAACCCCGTCGCGTCCCCCTTGGGCCCAGGGGGGAGCCGGAGCTGGAGCCCCCGCGCCCGTCAGCTGCAAACCCCATCGCGTCCCCCTTGGGCCCAGGGGGGGAGCCGGAGACCGTCCGCCCGCCAGCCGCAAACCCCACGAGTCCCCCTTGGGCCCAGGGGGAGCCGGAGCCCCCCCGGACGCCAGCCGCAAACCCCGTCGCATCCCCCTGGGGCCCAGGGGGGAGCCGGAGTCCCCCCTGCCGCCAGCCGTAAACCCCCGTCGCGTCCCCCTTGAGCCCAGCAGGGAGCCGGAGCCCCACGGCCGCCAGACCCAAGCGCCGTCGCGTCCCCCTTGGGCCTAGGGGGGAGCCGAAGCCCCCCGCCCGCCAGCTGCAAACCCCGTCGCTTCCCCCTTGGGGCCAGGGGGGAGCCGGAGCCCCCACCGCCCGCCAGCCGCAAACCCCGCCGCGTCCCCCTTGGGGCCAGGGAGGAGCCGGAGCCCCCCCGCAAACCACGTCGCGTCCCCCTTGGGCCAAGGGGGAAGCCGGAGCCGCCACCACAAACCCCGTCGCGACCCCCTTGGGTCCAGGGGGGAGCCGGAGCCCCCCCGCCCGCCAGCCGCAAACCCCGTCGCTTCCCCCTTGGGCCCAGGGGGGGAGCCGGAGCTGGAGCCCCCCCCGCCCGCCAGCCGCATACCCCGTCGCGTCCCCCTTGGGCCCAGGGGGGGACCCGGAGCCCCCCCGCAAACCCCGTCGCGTCCCCCTTGGGCCCAGGGGGAGCCGGAGCTGGAGCCTCCGCGCCCGCCAGACGCAAACCCCCGTCGCGTCCCCCTTGGGCCCAGTGGGGAGCCGGAGCCCCCCCCGCCCGCCAGCCGCAAGCCCCGTCGCGTCCCCCTTGGGCCCAGGGGGGAGCCGGAGCCACCCTGCCCGCCAACCGCAAAACTATCGCGTCCCCCTTGGGCCCAGGGGGAGCCGGAGCCCCAACGCCCGTCAGCCGCAAACCCCGTCGTGTCCCCCCTTGGGCCCAGGGGGGAGCCGGAGCCCCCCCGCAAACCCCGTCGCGTCCCCCTTGGGCCCAGGGGGGAGCCGGAGCCCCCCCCGCCCGCCAGATGCAAACCCCGTTGCGTCCCACTTGGGCCCAGGGGGGAGCCGGAGCCCCCCCGCCCGCCAGCCGCAAACCCCGTCGCATCCCCCTTGGGCCCAGGGGGAAGCCGGAGCCCCCCCCGCCCGCCAGCCGCAAACCCCGTCGCGTCCCCCTTGAGCCCAGGGGGGAGCCGGAGCCCCCCCGCAAACCCCGTCGCGTCCCCCTTGGGCCCATGGGGGAGCCGGAGTCGCCCCGCAAACCCCATCGCTTCCCCCTTGGGCCAAGGGGGAGCCGGAGCCCCCCCCGCCCGCCAGCTGCAAATCACGTCGCGTCCCCCTTGGGCCCAGGGAGGAGCCGGAGCCCCCCCACCCGCCAGCCGCAAACCCCGTCGCGTCCCCCTTGGGCACAGGGAGGAGCTGGTGCCCCCTGCAAACCCCATCGCGTCCCCTTTGGGCCCAGGG